>CABFOV010006427.1:9732-29408 GCA_902141375.1 Timema poppense | reverse complement strand
GCCAAGCATTGATATGTGCAGCTTGTATTTAAAAACAATTTTATATAAATATAGCATGCTCCAAAATTGAAAGACATAAAAATGGTTTTTACTAAACAATCATTATAATAGGTATTAAAAATACCTAATTAATTTTAATACATTAGATATTATTACTACACCATTTTAATAAATTATAAGACCTCATAAGTCCCGCACCAGGGGAAACGGGGGGATTTAGAAGTGGCCCCTACCCCCACCACAAGACTTCAAATAAACCTCAAATTAATTTTCAAAAATTTGTCAGAAAAGGATTAACGCTCCAAATGGCTTTTAGAGGAAACTAATTTTCAAAAGATTTATGGGAGAATACCATTCTAAATAGATTCTAGAAGAATCTAATTTCCAAAATGTTCTGGGGGAGTATTATTTAAAATATCTTGTAGATGGCATATAATTTTTAAAATATTGCCGGATTAGTACCATACCAAAAGCTTATAGGGGCATTTAATTTTCAAAAAATCTCCAGGCAAAGACCATTCCAAAAAGCTTTTAGAGCGTCTAATCCTTAAAATTTTCTGGGCAAGGATTATTCCAAAAAACTTCTAGAATCATCATAATTCACAACATTTTCTAAGGAAAGATCCCTCCAAATATCTTCTATGTGCATCAATTTTTATTGTAAGATATTCCTAGAGACGGTCCTTATACTCCATTTTGGGTTAGAGGGTGAAAAGTTTTATTTTTATAATTGCCCCCTCCCCCTATACAAATAATGTAAAACACCAGTTGAAAATATGATGGTAAGCCTATCATTACTCACATTTAAAGTGCCCCAAAAGCTACAAATTGGAAAAAAAATCCTAAATAGTAGCTTTAATATAGTGTTTCTAAACTAAGGCCACTTACATTATTGAAATCACTGCCCTTAGTTGCTACAAAAATAGTTTAAATAGCATCTAGAATCATTTAATCTCGTGATACCAGGCCAAGACCTACTTGGCCAGGTTGATTTGCTTATAGACTCCTTCCACCGCCACGTCAAGGCTTGTCTTCGCTTTCGGTGGTTACGGAGCTGTGCCCTCTAACTCTCCCTTTCTTTAAAGTTTAATTCTGGCCACAACCTTGATTATTGGCACCCCTTCCACCAAAGAAAATTTCTGTGTTTATCACTGGATCTCACAGCTCAACATATCGAAACACAATAATTAGTGTATAGGAGTGCAGATAAAATACATAAATTAATAAATAGAAATAAACCTACGTTAACATTATTTAAATAAATACACTTATCATTTCTGAAATGAACCGATTTATTCAATAATGTAGGCCTAGAAATAAAACTAGCTTACGATTATGATATGAAAATCAACCAGCAAATAAACTCAGTGGCGTCGTTACAATGAGAGCTCTGGGAAGGCTTTCATTAAAAACGAATATATTGAGATTAGTTTCTTTTATTACAAATATATTATTCTTGTAGAAAAAGAATATTATAGTTGCGAAGTTGAACAAACTCTCAATTTTGTACTTTCTGAATAGGTACGTACTTAGAAATCTGAAATTTGGCATCCTACATACTCAGAGAAATACGAGGATGTGCACCTTGATCATTTGGTTTTAACTTTTTTTTTATCTGTTTTGAGCCAGATGCATTAAAACGCACTACACGCGGTTAAGATAGCAACGAAGAAACCTTGAAAACCAAAAAACCTAGAAAATAACCCTTTGCATACTTATTTTAGGAAATCTGAAGATGTGATCTTTGAGGGTTTATATATTTTTTCGCCTTTGTGAGCCTGATGTCGTATATCGCTTGATCACGGATTTTGATATGGCAAGAAACAAAGAAAGCTGAAACCACTCGTTTTGGTTGTAAGTATATATATTCACTATGCAGTGGTAAGGACAAGGAAAGTTGAATTTAGTGGAAGTGTGCCCAAACTTGCATGAAGGGAAATGGAAAACCATTTAATATAAAAACACTCTCATACCACCCTACCAAGATTCGACACCTCAAATCAAGGTTATCAAACTATTTTGATCATAAGACTGTAATGATATTGGTTTGGATTAATCTAAATTATGTAAAAAGTCATGGATGAATGTAATTTTTATTTAAAGTAATATATGTAGAGTATCCTTTTAAGATTCATCCATGATGAAACACGCGCTTCTCAGAAATAATGGGAAAAGGATTTCACCTTTAAATATATTTTTTCATACCATCTTTCCTGTTAAAAGAACTACTGCGCCATTTCCTGTTAAAAGGAACAACTACGGAGTATTTGGCAGAAGACGTCAATCCCCTATACCAATAAGAAGCTAGCCTTCACAATACCTGTCGCCAGGACTCTATATATTAGTTAGATTTTACACTCTTGGCGAGGGGAGAAACATGCAAGGGGTATGTCATATATAAACCGTTGTGCGTATGTTTAAGGCACATCCCACCCACGCACAATTCAGTCAGAGCCACACACTAGCAGTCAGTCTAACACAGTATAAAATAACTTACATTAATATCACATAGTGTGCAGTGATATAAAACATTTAATTGGAATATGTATTAGTAATTAACAGGTGTCATTTAAATAAACCGTGTGTGAATAAACAGCCATTAACAGTTTTCCTTCTTCAATTTTATTAATATACCGATTTAACTAGTTCTCGAACACGGAGCTATAGACAGCTGGTTAAACTGTATATTTTCCGTACAGTGATGATAGGCGCTCGATCACGGAGCTTTAGACAACCTAAACATCATCACAGCATTATTATATCACGAAATTAATCCGTAGTGTTTCAATCGACGCCCGAAGCGGGGTGATTGATTCCATAGTTTAACAATTGACGCCCAAAGCGCGGCTCCATTAATTCAATAGTGTTACAAGACCCACATTGAAAATTGAAAATACTGAGGAAGCTACATTAATAAATGAATGGTACAACTCAATCGCATTAACTTATATCATATTGTGTATTATAGATCCGAAGAAAATGTTCAAAAATATGTTTTCAGTAACTCCCCTTAAATAAATTTTACTCATAAAAACTAACACATCACAATAACACACAGAAAAAAACCTTGAATTATAAACTTTAAACCAAGTTGTTCAAATAAATTTAACAAATTTTCAATTTTCAAAAACAATTTATCTGTAAACTACCCTAGAATTATTCGTAATTTGTAGAAATAAAAACGTATTCTTATTTCTCGTGAAATCTATTCCCAGATACTCATTTTTAACTCACTCTTTAAAGTCAATTAAATAAAATCATAATTTCTATAATTTTTCGTAAGTAATCTACCATTAAATTAATTTATTTTTGAAAAATAAAAATAGATTATTCATTATCATGTAAAATTCTCCGCTGATATCAATTCTGAACAAAATCTATATAGATATTTTTTTTAAATATTCAAATTTTCCAAAAATAAATCTTCATAAATCTTCAGCTATTTACTTTAAAATGGTGTATGCTATCAAACCAATATATGTATATATATATATAATTATTTACTACGTAAACAAATTAACAAATGCCAATTTGAATGAAGTCACTAAAACTATTTTTTTAGCTATTCAAATTAAAATGTTATCAGAATCAGAAGTTAAACGAATCTAAATCAAAACAAGCTATTATTATTATTATTATTATTATTATTATTATTATCATCACCGCATCTAATTATCCGTTCGGATTACGCACTTTTGCTAATGTGTGGTAGGGTGGTTGGGATATTAAATGGAGAACCTATAGTTTAACGTGAGATCCAAACCACGGTGGAAACCTGGCACTTCACACCTTCATAAGTTGTGAATAATTCACGTCTTATCAGAGGTGAATGAAGAGTTCGGCAATCAGATAAATCTGTGCCGGGGAGAGGATTGAACCCCGGAGCCCCAGCACAGAAGTCCAACACCTTACCCCAAATCTTATCTTCATATAAGACTCTATATGAAGGAGCTCCACGCTTTATTTTCTGAAAAGCATCCATATTGTAAAGTTAGTTATAAATTATTTGGGATATATTTCAAAGAGGATTTTAGTTATAACTGTGGCTATCCCCATTATTTGCCATGTCAAATAGTCTCATGATACCCATTTGGAACCAAATCGCTGGGGCTATTTTAAAAATATTTAATGTTTTTAAAAAATCAAATAAGGAAATGCTTAATTTCGGAAAATATATCAAACACAGGATGGTCAATTTAAACAACGTCGTGTGTTTTATTCCCAACATGATATACATTTGTGTTATGTATGCGAGTGCTGAGGTCACATTATAACCACCAATATAATAGAGGCAGTTCACGGCCGTTACATCGTAACACTGACGCTACACTCGTTTGTCATGGTGGTTGCGCACTTCACTTGTTTCTCAGTTTTTTACAATGCTTTCTGGCGCACAACAAGACTTGTATTATACATATACTACAGTCCTCCCCTCAAAGTTAAATTATACCTATGCTTTGTTTTGTTTTTTCTATAACTATGAAGTTCCTCCCCCACTCATTAATTTCACTCTTAAGTCAACATAACGAGGGTTTGGCCGTCTTGTCCTTTGTGAACCCCACAAAGCTGGCTCATGCATCCTTCCTCTGAGTTGAAAGGAGAGTGGCTGATGTGGGTTCTTAGAGTTCACTGGTTTTAAACGGGGTGCTTGCTGTTGATGCTCCTTACACGGCCTTCCCTGTTTTTGTGTTGGCTGTTGGTTTTGCCCACTGGTTGATCCAGGTTCCCAGGACTTCTCTCGCTATGGTATCATCTCATGGTGTCGTTCCAACCATGGGAGCTGGTCCTGGTCTGGTTCTTATTGCACTGGGGTGTCCTTCCACCCGAATAGCTGTGCCGGCATGTGCGTTTCTTTCTGAGAATATTGCTGCTTGTCTGTCTGGAGTGACTCTGAAGCCTGTCTGAGTTGGTCGACATGCCTTCTCTGTCTAAGAACATCCTTGTTGGTTACTTCAGACATCCATTCCCATAAAAATTGTTCTACTGTTCTTTGGGTCCACTTTGGAGGGTTGGCAGAACATACTCCCAGGATTACAATCTGGCCACCCAGTTTCAATCAATTTTTTAACCTTGCTCAATACAGCTTCAATTTCCGTTTCGTACGCCACTTGGGATAAAGATATAGGTCCTTCACCGGATATATCCAGTAGGTAAACTCCCAATGACTCTGGGTAGACTTAATTTTCATTGGATTCTGGTAGTCTGCTAAGAGCATCTGTATGCCCCACTTTATTGCCCAGTCGATACTGCAGGTCTTAGTCGTGGGCTGACAGGATTGATGACCATTTGAGCATGCGAGGCGAAACCACTGCTGGAATGGGTTTGTCAGCAGCTAATAGTCCTAAAATTGGTTTGTGATCTGTCACTGCTATAAATTTGTATCAAAGGAGGTTTTGTCAAAACTTTGTCAACACATAGACAAGAGCTAAGCCTTCTTTGTCTATTTTTGAATAGTTGCGCTCTGCTTTGGTGGGCGTCCTAGACCCAAATGCTATTTGCATCTCCGTCCCATTTCCCATTATGTGAGCTAGTACCGCTCCAATTCCATAAGGGCTGGCATCACAGATAAGGGCAACAGGTTTGTTTGGGTTGTAGTGAACCAAAACCGGTGCTGATGTTAGTAGACTTTTAGCTGTATCCATGGCTTTCCTATGATCCTGCATCCAGTTCCACTCACTGTGTTGGTCCAGTAGACGGTGTAGTGGTTCCAGGATAGTAGTTTTGTTTCGTAGAAAATGCTCATAAAAACTTAGCAACCCTAAAAATGAATGTAGCTGTGGTTTATTCACGTTCTGGGGCAATATGAATAGCACTCACTTTTTCAGACATTGGGTGTAGACCTGACGCATCAATTCTATATCTCAAAAAGGTTGTTGCTGGGACTCCAAACGGACATTTTGCTATTTTGACACGAAGGCCCACGACACTGAGTCACTGAAGCACCTGACACAGTTTGTCCTTGTGTTCTTGGAACGTTCTACTTGCCACTACTATGTCGTCCAGTAGGATTTACACACCCTCCATATTTGCGAATAAGTTGGCCATCTTTCTTTGGAAAATGCCTGGTGCCACGTTAATCCCAAATGACAAGCGGTGCACCCAGTAGAGTCCTCTGATTGTGTTTACTTTTACAACATCTGCAGATTCGATATCTACTTTGAGCTGCGTATATGCTTGCTCTAAATCAATTTTTGGAAAAATTGTTCCTCCTGCCGGTTGTGCGAAAGCCTCTGAAACTGTAGGTAAGGGGTATGTATCAAGCTTTAAGGCTTTGTTCAGTGTTGCCTTGTAATCCCCACAAAGGCGAAGCTCCCCATTTCCTTTTTCAATTATAACTAATGGTGTGGCCCATCTAGAGTATGTCACTGGCTCTTACACCCCCAGATCAACTAGCTTTTGAATTTCCTTAGCCACTCTATCTCGTAACGCAAATGGTACTTGCCTGGCCTTACAATATTTTGATGGTATGGATGGATCCAGCTCAGTCTCACCATAGGTACATTAAACTCTCCAAGTGTGGGGTCGGCCACTGCAGGGTAACCTAGTACCACAGTGTTTAAATCCTTAACCTTACTCGGAGTAAGCAGGATATTTTGCACTGTAACCTGTATCCGTTACCTGATGTGCCCTTGCTGTATTTCTACCGTGCCTTGTCTCCGAAAGACAAACAAGCTCTACATGCCCTCTTTGATCACAAGCTGTACAGTAAAGTTTGTTTTGATCCACCTTACAATGGCGTGTTTGATGTTGCCCTGCACATCTCAAACACGGTCCCGGAAAGAAGTGCCGTGTTCTTTTCCCTCGGTTTTTCTGGCCAGACCCTACTTTGCTTGAGGGTGTATTTCCTACTTGCGGTTGTGAACAGCGGTTTGTGTTCTGTCGCCACGTTCGCTGGAAAGTAGATTTATATTGGGGCTGGTTACCAACCCCATATACAGCTCCATGTGCTGTTACTTTATCGCGTACATCCTCTACATATTTTCTGGAAACTTCAGCCGCTTTGCCAGCTTCTATTGCTATTTTAAATGTCAGGTCGGGCTTAATAAAAAAATTGTTGCTGTAGCTGAGTGTCAGCCAATCCACAAACCAATTTATTACGGAGCATCCTTTCCGTTACCACCTCACCATCAAAACCACCACCATCGGCAATTCGGCTATGATCAGCGGCAAACACATCGATACTCTCCCTTATCTGCTGGCGTCGGTGGGTGAACAGGTGGTAGGTACTTCACTGTCTCGTTTGGTCGAGGCACGAATCACGTAGTCAACCGATCAATAAGTTTTACAAATGGAATCTCACTCAAATCACGTGCCCCAAATTCTTCACTAATAATTTTCAGCGTACCTATACCACCACTACACAAAAAATGGGCTCTCTTCTGCGTATCATCGACGATGTTCTTCGATAAAAAAAATTAATTGCGTCAAGTATAGTGGCCATGTTGAGGTCTCACCCACGTTGAATTCCTGTCGTTCAGACATAATGACCAATAATTAATAGTGTTACAATCAATTAATTATAAAATTATACACGGACACGGCTTAACTGAATATTATAAGCGTCCGTTTCCACTCTCTCGTCGCCATCTGTTATATATGCAAGTGCTAACTGAGGTCACATTATAACCGCAAATATAATAGAGGCAGTTCACGGCCGTTACATCGTAAAACTGACGCTACACTCGTTTGTCTATCATAGCGGCTGCGCACTTCACTTGTTTCTCAGTTATTTACAATGCTTTCTGGCACTAGACAAGACTTGTATTTTACATATACTACAATTTGTTTTAACTTGAAGCACTTTTAAAGCGACACAATGTCTTGTTTTTTACACTAAAAAGGGTAAAGTCCTTCAAAATAATATCGATTGAAAAAATGTTTGATATTTTATATATTTTGACGTAGATATTATCAGAATTGTTTCAAGAAAACTGTGCAGCTGAAAAACATGAAATAGATGAACAAAATGAATGACTTTTAATAGAATTAACAAATTGAGCACATTGGCACAGTGGTACTGTATTTGATACTTCAATATTCACATGTACAGTTCTTTCCTCATCTAAAGTTGTTTTTTTAACTTTCATAGAAACTATTATTTATAACTTTCATGGCCATAACATGTTTTGTGTTGGAATTTCTTTTAATTTAACATTTTTAATTTCATTTATTCCATGTGAGTAAGGCGTGATTAATTTTGTCAGAAATTACCTGCAACTCTGTCATAGGAAAGTTAAGGTACGGCACACCAATGATTTAGAGGAGGCTAGGAGACGCCACTGGGTAAAATCCTCATGATTTGTGCCAAACATTTGCTACGGATTACCTCCGTTCACGAATATTAATTTGAAACGAGTACATTTTAAAAATAAGTATATGACATTGGAATAAAGCCCAAACGCAAAGGTCATAGATTAAATTCCAGTGTCCAGGTGTCATTTTTAATTTATATTTAATCAGTAAACTAAATATGATTAGTAAGTAATTTTGCAAAAAGAGATCGTTTATTTAATATGCGAGAATGTTTATCAATCAAAGCCTTCCTAAGTGTTTAAACGACCATTTAAACAATACGAATCTGCCATTGGCTATATATATATATATAGAGAGAGAGAGCCAATGGCAGATTCGTATTGTTATATATATATATATATATATATATATATATTCGTGTTGTATATACATAGTCCTACGCCCTACTTTAAAATAAAAACATTTTTTATTAAAACTCAAAAGATTCTAGTAAAGGTACATAGCTATAATTTTCTTCATGCTTAGTAACTTAATTACAGGCAAGGGTAATCAATATTCAAGAATTACTATAAATACGTGACACAATTCTCAGCTAAATATCAGGTCAAAATTTTTGACATGTAACATGTTCAAAATCCTTGTTGAAATTGTTTGTTTTTAGTTGTTGGATCGTACTTTAATCTTGACTTAGTTTTAATTACTTAAGATGTTTACGATCTGTTTTCAAAATTTTAAGGAGCACCTTGGTTATATTTCAATTGATGTTACGTTCCTTGTAATATTTCAGATACAGAACTGACTGCTATCAACGTAAACTCTCTACTTTAATGCAACAAGAAGTGAAAAGAGATATTTTTATTGGAACTGCATCAGGCCCACCTGGATATTAATAATAATTTTGCTCTTAGCTATTACCTGTTCCATTTCATGGTAGTGGTGTTTGACAAAGCTAATGTTTTTGTGTTAGTTTTCTACTTTTTATAATGTTTCACTCGGCAACTATCTGCTACAGATATTGTAGTAGTGTTTAACAATGCAGAAATGTTGGTGTCCGTTTTTAGATTTTCTTGATTTTGTTCAGACTTCATATATTCTTCAGGATATGATGGATGGAGTGTTGGCCAATTAAACGTGGTGTCGCCATTTTACTCTTTTCTTTGATGATAGACTGATAATACCTACTGTACTTGTTACTGTGGATGGTGGCTTATGTGTTGGACAGCACCAAAATTTTGGAAACACTTTGACATTGATCTTGTTATCATAATAATCTACTTAATATTAGTTCTATGGGGTACTGGACAACTCAGACATTCCACTGTCGGTTTTTAACTTATATTAATGTTATCATATGTTACTATGTGTTCCAGATCATGGTTGATAATGTGGTCGATCACAAATTGATGGTTCCAGGCCTAGGCTTGTCCATCCTGTTCTCAACGTGGTCAGACTTATCTCCTCTAGATGTGCTAGTGGATACCAATTTGAATGAGTGGGCGGTCAGCGACTGTTCTGCTTGCTCAGGTCAGAGGCTGAGAAAGTAACATCTATATAATGTATATAATAGGGAACAAGGAATTTGACATATTTTAAATATCATAATATTTTATCGTATTTACATCACTTTCAAGAAGAAATATTTTTCCACTTAAAGCTAGAAATTAAGAAAAGAATTTTAACTTTGATTACATGAGTGACATTTAAAATTTGATAATAAATAATGTAAAAAGTATAGCTTGTTGATTTACAGATTATTTTCAAGTCACATCAATCTAGGCCTTCTATATTTAATATCCTTATTTGACCATAAACATAAGCAATACATTCTCAGACATTATTATCTTCTCTGCACTAACGAAATTATTTATTTTTCACAGTGAAGCCTCACTTTTTCCTTGACAAATCATTGAATTAATGTTTGCATGCAAATACAATATTTTACCATACACCCCTCGGTGCCGTAGTTAGCTAACGTGCTAGTCGTGTTAAGCTTGAGAGCTGAGGACGGGGATATCGAGGTTCGAATCTCACTCAAGTGAGCTGAGAGTGGTTTTTCCTAAATGGTTTTCCACTCTCCCTCCACGAAGATGCGGGTTCACTTCTTCTAAATTCAACCTTCCCAATTCCTAATCCATTAGCGTAATTAGTACTTAAGCGTATAGCTCGATCGGTTATACATATAATATAATATATATATGTGTGTGTGTATATGTATACATTTTTAAGATTCTATCAATACTCGCTATAGGACCGGGTTGTTCCATTAATATCAAATTATTATTTGTCCTGAGGCTTAAGGTTATTAAATTGTTAGTGGTAATAAATTTACAAAATATATCACTTAAACTTTTTTGGTAAACGTGCTATGAGCGGTCTTTTAATCTTAGAGGAGGGGAGAGCACACACGTTGATTAACACGTGGGAGATCTATAGCTAACTAATATAATGACATCAATTGTATTATACAGTTTTCTACAAACACTAATATTTTTAGCATTAAAACTTTCGACGGGTAGAATACTCTATCTCTATAGCATTCCTACACCATGCAGAAGTTTTATTTTATACTGGTGACCTAGCGGTCTAGGGGTAAGGTNAGTTGATCTCGGATTAAATGGGAAGCTTATATAGTCAGGTCTGTGGGTAATAGGTTGGGAAAAGTACTCCAGTCGGATGTAGTGTGGGTAGCTTTGTTGACCTAGCGGTCTAGGGGTAAGGTGTCAAACTTCTGTGCTGGGGTCCGGGGTTCATTCCTCGGTCCCAGAACAGATTTATCTGATTACCAAACCCTTCCTTCACCTCTGACAAGACGTGTATTAATCACAACTTATGAATGTGGGGAATGCCAGGCCTCCACCATGGTTCGGATTCCACGTTAAACTGTAGGTCCTCCATTTCATCTCACAATCACCCTACCATTACACATTAGCGTAAGTGCGTATAACCCGAACAAGTAGTAAGACGTGGTGCTAATAATAATAATAATAATAATAATAATAATAATTTATGCTCACCCTCTCATTAAGTATAGGAAAATACTGAACTGTCACTCAGTTTGCCACCAGCCTCGCTAATAAAATGCATTGTCACGGTACAGAAACCATCGCCTCAAGTCTAGTAGTTGTTCCTCTTTGACTTTTTCCTTTAACCGCATACCTTCCCCCCTCCCCTTATTCCCTAACTGTATACCTCTCCAAACTTTCACGGTTAGGTATTATTAAATTGTGGGTTTTCCTCCGTGACGTCAGCTCAAACCCTCCTCCTCAGCTTTGCGGGGAGTTTTCGACATGATGGGAAACGATTGGTGACGTTAACAGTGCTACAGTTTTGCGGGGAGTTTTCTACAAATTGAAACACGTCTGACTCGACCAGTGACGTAAGGTCATTTCATGGGGTTAATAGACCTGGTGGCGCTATCTTGGAGGGGAGTTCACGACGTGACGAGACTTCTGACTCGACCGGCGACATCAGGTCCTTTAATCCTGAGAGTGTTGAAACGAGTGTGGTTTTCCTTGGTGGTATCATCTCTCACTTTACTCTCAGGCGATATACATATGGTAGAGCCTGTCATATTTCTACGGGGTGTCTGATGGTTGTTTTCTGGTAGGTTGTTGTGAAGTGGTGTAGTGTAAGATGGTGGTCTTTTTCTAATATGTGGCCAGTCCAGTTATGGCCGGGAGATGTTTGGTGGGGGAGCTCTATTCTATTGGGGGTATGGGGTAGGCTTTTTGTCTGAGGGTTTCTGTGAAGTCTCAGTTCACCTGGGACCAGGGAATCATGTTGGAAGGTAATTGACTGGGGTCAGAGGGGTCGATGGAGTTCGAGGACAAAATAAAGTGATGAGGGGAGGGAGGAAAAGGGAGTTGGCCGTTTTAGAGTAGCCTGCGTCCGTAGATTTCGCTATCTTCTTCCCTCCTTGGAATGGGCCACGAGTTTAATCTAAGTCCAGTCTAAGTCTGTTGTTCAGAGGTGCTATTATATGGGTGAGGAACGAAGGAGGCTGTCCAGAATGCAACATTAGAGAGCGGGAAACTGAGGCAGCAAGTAAAATGTGCTACCTTAGTGCTATTAAGATAATAGTTTCTCTATATATCCCAAATAGGCCGTTTTGTTTATTTGTTAGATATTTTATTGTTTTAACCACCTAATAAGAGCTTGCGCCAAACACCAACGAGTTTCCTGAAACAAAAATCCTAATTCACAATTCAGCATATGTAACAAATATAATAATTCACCTTTCATCATAAATAAATCAAACAAGAAAAATAATTATTTATTTCGCATATAATAAAAAGTTATGTAACCATCTAGGACTCCTGTAAAGTATGGCACTTGGTTGTAGATCTAATTCAAATTTCCCCTCTCTGATATTTACTTTACTACTCAATCTACTGAGCAAAAGATATTTCACAAATGAATAATGTGATCATTTTTTCGTTTAATTATAGGGGTTGGAAGGACGTGTCATACGACGTCACTGATCGAGTCAGACGAATCTCATCGCGTCGAAAATATTCCGCCAAACCTGGGCCATCAGGTCATAAGCCACATGACGTTAGGGAATACCCCTTTGCGTCATATAAGGGGTGAGGAAAGGGGGAAGATAACGTAACCAGGGAAAACGTGTTTAATCATTCCCAATACTGCCACCCAACCTGGAACTTTAAGGTCATTGGTCTATGGGAGGAGGGTGAAGGTTGATGTCATGGGGGAAAACCCACATTAGTTGCAACATTCTAAAGGTGAAAGGACCTGACATCATCGGTTGAGTAATACTTGTATTATCATATCATCAAATACTCCCCGACAAGCTGGCGCCACCAGGTCCCTAACCACGTTTGAGGAGGGTGGGGGAAAAATGTCATGAGGAAAACCACGTACGCGTTACAACATTATAATGATAAAAAACCTGACGTCACCATTCAAGTCACACGTGTTTCATTTTGTAGAAATCCATCACTTCTTAAACTCCACGCCAATCTGGCGCCATCAGGTCACTAAGCTCAATTACCAAATTGAAGACCAAATTGTTACATAAGGGGGTAGGAACGTCAAAATGGAAAACAGGTTTCATTATGTCAAAGACTCCCCACCAAACTGGGAGGAGTTTGGGGTATGAGGTTACAGGGTAAAGCTCATGTTTGCACAATATTTAATGGTTAAGGTGTGGACGTGGGTGAGAGGAAGGGGATGAAGGAAAGAGATGTGGGGTTAAAGGTCAAATGTCGATTTTGGGCAAGATATCAGCCCTTCCTACTTATAGGAATCAGGAATAATATTGAAATATAGGCAGCAGTCCTATGAATTCAAACAATTTCTAATTACATATATAATTTCTATATTTGTGCAATTTTTATTTTGATAATGAATAGTAGTAATAGCTTTTTTTTATCTCTATGTCTTACTACCTGTTCAGGTTACACGCATATATGGTAAAAACTCTAATGGGGTAGGGATGAGGAAGAAGGAATTTTAAAGGATTTAGCCACATTTTCGTTGAAGGAGAGTGGGAAACATTTTATAGAAATACATCCTCATTACACCCGTTAGGGTTCGAACCCCAATCTTCCTGTCATTGGAACTCTAGTAACTTAAAAGTGTGACGCCTTTGACTATACAATTATTGCTGTCAGTTATAAATAGGTATTTATGCTGAATTAATCGAATTAACGATTATAATTAATAATTATTAGTGATGATTAGTTGATTTAATTTGCCTAACACGTTTTTTTTTCTAGAATCTTCAAGTGTACTATCGGACTTGGATCACTCCTTGGGAGACTTATTATCATGTCGTTTGACTGATATAGGCCTTCTCAACTCTAGTGATGAAATTTATTCTGAAGCAAAATTTGAAGAAAACACCGAAATCTACTCCCCTTCTACTCCGCTCCCTGAAAAAACCGCTTTCTGTAACGAATATTGTACTAACTTCCTTCAAGAAAGTGCCGAGCAGCTTCAGTACCCGTCTCCTTTTGTTGTGCTGGGAGTCGACATGAACGCACTTTGCAATGATGGGATACAGCGGCAGCAGTCACCTTTTTATAGTGACAATAAAGACACTAGCGCAGCTATTGCAGCTCTAGCCGTTCATGACTATACCAACAAAACTGTACCACCAGCTCCACTAGGGGACGACAAAACATTCCCCTGCACTTTCTATGGTTGCAACAAAGTGTACGCTAAGTCGTCTCACTTGAAAGCTCACTTGCGCAGGCACACAGGAGAAAAACCTTTTGCTTGCACGTGGGTAGGCTGTGGCTGGCGATTCTCCCGCTCCGATGAATTGGCACGCCACCGTCGCTCCCACTCTGGAGTTAAACCATACAAATGTGAGGTTTGTGAAAAGCGCTTCTCGAGGTCTGACCACCTAAGCAAACATTTGAAGGTTCACATGCGGAACAAGTGCATTCCCCCATATCATCAAAGTAGAATTGCATTAAGAAAAACTACAGGAAAATTCGTATTTACAACTAGAGTTTGATCAAAAAGATGATATTAATTTTTCAGGTAGAAATAAAGACGATCAAAAATTACTAACAATTAATATTTGATTCTGCAGCTAAATATCAGTTTCTATTATCATTTAGATTTATCACGTTTATTTATTGTTTCAGCTTATCAAAACATTTTTATATATGTTGTAAGACCTTATAAACACATAATTAATATTGTTTTAATCAGCTATTTATTTCAAAATATATATTAAAACTAATTTGTACATTTGTTTGTAATATGGAAATGGAAAATAGTTGAGATATGGAATAGTTTAGTAGGCCTATATTATTTGTTTTAATCTTAAGATAAAATTAAAAATTGTGATATGAGATACTAGTTCAAATAGTTTGGTTCTTAGCATAGTAAGAGAATGCCACTTTTTTCACAAAGGTTTGGTTGTGAGTATAGAGAAGTTGGGTTAAATTTTTAAATGAAAGATGCATTAATAATATTTAAATCTTATTGTGGTACCGGTAGTGTTTCTTTAGTATACCAAATGTTGTGGATTTTTGTCTCCAATAAATTAATTCTTACTCGATTTTTTATAATTAAACTATTTATATTTTTAATGTTGAACATTCTGAGAACATTTGATTGATGATGAGACTATAATATTTTTGACAAATATATTCAATTTATTTTCTTATGTAGGTAAAGCGTAACTTTTTGGTCTCAATATTATAATGGATCTTAAAGTTTTATATTCCCCCAATTTCATAAACATGTGTTTCACAATCCGGATGTGCCAGTCTGTCTAGTCCTGGTGGCACAACCGAAATGGCTTAAGTGAATTTGTTTACACTTGATATTTAGATGTTATATGATGATGATAACTCAAGGTGAAATCGTAATTTGAATTCTAGCTTTAGAATTAATAGTAGGTTATTGTTAACTCATTTTATTTTATTTACATTATATATAATATCAATAACGACTTTGTTAAGCATGGATAATTGGGGAGTTTTTATTATAAAAATTACCAAGCCATACTATTTATTCGCTGAAAGTTTTAGTATATTGTAGAGGTTTTAAAATCCATTATATATATTTTTCCATTATTACCCGATTTTAACATCTTAACATAGTAAACCTAATACCATTATTTTGGTTATAGTGTTTCCCACATATTTACTCGTATTTATATCATCCCTTCTTAATAACCGCTCGGGTTATACGCTTGTTTACAAAAGTTAATTCAATTATCATTACGTAATTTGGGTAAGAAATAATTCATGAAATACATGTAAGTACTTAACAGGTTAAATTGTTCAGTCACAATTACCAAAATAAGATTATCGTTAATGAGAAAATAAGGGTTCTGGGCCACTTTTATTCCATAAGAATAACATTGATCCTCCTCACTCTGGAGGAGGATCATGAGAAGTATCACTTTCCCTGAAAGGTTAACATCGAGCCTTCTCACTAGATTCTGATCACTTTGCCCACCTTCGTTGCAACCGCCACCTTCAACCACCACCGGCAATTATTATTATTATTTTGTGTCATTAATGTATTTTAATTAATGTAATATAATTAGTTTATGTATAATTTTTTTTTACTCATATTGACAGTTTAGTTACAATAGGTGAAGTAGGTTTCTTTTCTTTCATAAGAATAGCATTGAGCCTCAAACTGAGAGTGAGAACCGGATGAGTAACAATTATTTTGGGTGAATTAAGATTTGGATGGACACCTACTTTATAAGAAGGATAATGTTGTACAGCCTATTTCTCAGAAACTATGCATAATAACAACATGCTGTTTTTGTATTATATTTAACTTGTAAATTTAAAATGAACCTAGTTAATATTTACTTTTTTACAATAAGACGTAATTTCATTTAAATTTAAATTAAATAAAACATGAAACACAAGAATATAGTTTTGAAGCTATCAAACTATTATAGCGAATAAGATAATGTTCTATCATACACGACAAATATTTATAATACAATATTTTTTTAAAAAAATTGGTAATTTCAAATTAAATCATGTCTTAACTGTTGAAAAAGTTCAGTAGTGTCCTGCTAGATGGGTCTGTCATCGGAAAATTGTAATTATATTGATTTGGATTAATCTAAATTATGTAAAAAGTCATGGATGAAGGTAATTTTTCTTTAAAGTAATGTATGTAAAGTATCTATTTAAGATTCATCCATGAAGAGACGCGAGCTCCTCAGAAACAATGTGAAAAGGATTTCACCCTAAAATATATTTTTTATACCATCTTTCTTGTTAAAAGAATAACTGCGTCAATTCTAGTTAAAGGGAACAGCTTCATAGTATTTGGCAGAAGACGCCATTTCTCTATACCAATAAGAAGCTAGCCTTAACAAAATCTGTCTCCAGGACTCTTTCTAATAGTTGGATTTTACACTCTTGAAAAGGGGAGTGGAAGGCAAGGGGTATGTTATATATAAACCATTGTGCGTATGTTGAAGGCATGATCTTCGGGAGCCAAACATCTACACCGAGATCACGCTCACGCATGAGTCAGTCTAACACAGTATAATATAAGTCACACATCAATATCACAAGTGTGCAGTGGTATAAAACATTTTATTGAAATATGTACAAGTAATTTACAGGTGTAATTTAAATAAACCTTGTGTGAAATAACAGCCATCAACATTTCTCTTTCTTTAAATATATTAACATACCGATTTAATTAGTGCTCGAACACGGAGCTATAGACAGCTGACTAAACGGTATCTTTTCCGTATAGTGGTGATAGGCACTCGATCACGGAGCTTTAGACAACCTATAAATCATCACAGCATTATATCAGGGAATTAATCCGTAGTGTTTCAATCGACGCCCAATGCGGGGTGATTGATCACATAGTACTTCAATCGACGCCCAAGAGAGGCGCGATCAAATCCATAGTATTACAAGCCCCTCTCCCTCTCCACCCTAACCCCTGTTTGGCATTATCTATCTTTCCATCTTTTTTGTAAGCCCAGTTACTCTCCCTTCCCTCACCCCATTTATATCCTGTTCAGGTAGAACCTTTGACTTGGCATTAATTGTCTGTCACCTCCAAACTTGATTTATTGAAAATATTCCCTGTGATGTATTTGCATGATAGCGTATAACCCGAACGGGTAGTAAGACGCGGTGCTAAATATTATTATTATTATTATTTGCATGATCTATTTAAAAAAATTTTTATAAGGTAAGCGTGATTCTGTTTATTTTATTTTATAAATAGTTTGATTAGATAAAACCTATTTGTTTAGCAACGGTTTTATAAGAAGAGATGAAAATGCTTTCTATAAATAGTTTTATTCATGTTTTATAGACGAACAAGAACTTTTCGTACTTATAACAGGATTAATTTTGAAGATATTAAGATTCAGTGGTACATCCAGAAATTTACTTTAGTGGAGGACAGGCATGTGTGTCAAAGCTATTGTTTCTGTCCCCTGAAAATATTACATTATTTTAGTTTATGGCTTCATTTGAAAAAAAATGACACACGCACACACATGTATATTATACAGGTTGTTAAAAAAAGGGTACAGAATTCCAAAAACTCCTCGGGGGGACCTTATGAAAACCCCAGATACAAAGTTTTAGCCCAATCGGTAAAATGGTTACTACTCTAGCTCAAGCCAAGGTACAAACAATCAGACAGACAGCATTGTGAAAACAACTTTTTTGTTTCAGATGCTCATGAAACGTCGACATTTATCAAAATCTCGATTTCGAATTTTTGAGGATCACATTATTCTGACTCCGAGGTATCGAGAGAAAGTAAATATTTGTTTACAAAGCTTAGTTACCCGCAGTGGTGTTCTAGCCTTCGCTTGCCGTTGGTTTGATCGGCTTTGATGGGGAGGTCGAGGCTCTAATATCGTCTGCGTGAACTCAAGATGGTTTTGTCCGGGGGAAGTATAGTTGGGTTGAGAGGGGTCGTTGTGGTGATTGCCATAGCTACATTAGCACCCCTGTAGTAACGTGATATAGTACTACAGTACTTGGAAGAGAGATTTGCAAAACCACGAGTTGTCCACCCAAATCTTAAGGGTCTAAATATGATGTTGCATGGATTAAAGAGTCGTGCTACGTACAGTACCATGTCGTGGAGGGTTAATCAGACAATAGTGTAAATAAATTACTTCTGAAGCTAATTTTTAAGACGCATGTGTGTGTGTGTGTGTGGTACAGCCATTTATGATTTTGCTATCCATTAATTTATTACATTATTTTAGAATTCTTTCTAAAATGTTGTTCATTATACATGGTCAATGAATAGGAAGGTATATTATAGAGAGAGGACTTTAAAACATTACATAACATTATTTTAGAATTATTTCTAAAATGTGGTTCATTATACATGGTCAATGAATAGGAAGGTATAGTATAGAGAGAGGACTTTAAAACATAAGTCAAACTAGAGTTAGGATCATCACGATTCACATCAATACTTTTATACAACAATCGTAATTATCTTGTCAAGGAGAATAAAAAATAACTCATATCAATAGAATTGAGAAATTTCTTTAATAGTAATTAACATATCAAGCATGGTTCATATCAATGTTAGTGGCTCTGATTAAAGCATCGTGATAGTATAAGACACGCCATGAATATACATTTATCCTAATACATACACACATACACACACATGCGCACACACATACACACGCATATATGCATACACGCATATACACGCATATACACACACATACACACATACATACCATACTTAGGCCTACATCTATATTCTCACTTAGAGCTAAAATAAAATAATCCCTTGATCTGTAAAAAAATCCCGATTGAAAATAAAAATTAATAATTTTGTATAAGAATTTCCAAGCTCTCACCAAGCTAGTTCTACTTTATCATGTCGAAGACCCGTTAAGTCTCAGCAAAGTACGGTTTGCTAACTGCCAAACTAGCGCCAGGGAAAACCCAAGGGGG
>CABFOV010006426.1:0-34830 GCA_902141375.1 Timema poppense | reverse complement strand
TATTGTGTTGTTCTGTGACAGACCTGAACGTGGAGCACACCCAGTATTGTGTTGTTCTGTGACAGACCTGAACGTGGAGCGCACCCAGTATTGTGTTGTTCTGTGACAGACCTGAACGTGGAGCGCGCCCAGTATTGTGTTGTTTTGTGACATACCTGAACGTGGAGCGCGCCCAGTATTGTGTTGTTCTGTGACAGACCTGAACGTGGAGCATGCCCAGTATTGTGTTGTTTTGTGACAGACCTGAACGTGGAGCGCACCCAGTATTGTGTTGTTTTGTGACAGACCTGAACGTGGAGCACGCCCAGCTGCTCCTGTTCCTGTTCCACTCTCTCAACC
Source organism: Timema poppense (assembly GCA_902141375.1). NCBI lineage: Eukaryota > Metazoa > Arthropoda > Insecta > Phasmatodea > Timematidae > Timema > Timema poppense. The sequence continues at coordinate 34,491 of CABFOV010006426.1, read as the reverse complement.
TCATGCAGAAGAAGTCGGTGATCCTGCTGACGGCTGGAGGTGTGATCTGTACCGCCAACACTGTCGCCTCTGCCATGAAGGACTCGCAGCTGCTACATCTGTCTCGACTGGTCTTGCTGCTCGACTACCTCATGAAGCATCTGTATGACCCTCCTCCGGCCCTGTTGGAGCAGGTGACCAATTTTACAAATCCAAGAGAACTCGAATTGAATATATTAAATATTCTCGAAGCCTAATCAGAGTACTATATTACTATTAATGGTTATTGGTACGCACTAAAATTTCTTGAAATAGTTTGATTGCACAATCGTATGTACTACTTAGTTTTAATTTGAGAAATCAAGTTATCTCGACTCACAAGTCATCACTTCAGCTGCCGTGTCCAGATGTAATTTTTTTCAATTTTCAGAATTTTTACCGGGGAAGCTTTGTAATTGTTGAAGCTGAAAGTTTTTCCTAAGTGATGTCGAAGTTGACATTTATTTTGAAGCTGCGCACACCCCTAATTTATATTAAAAAAGTTGCTGTGATTTATTTTTAATTTCCCTTAAATCCCTTAAATAAGGGGGATTTTAAACCATTTGTAACCGAGTATAAATATTTTATTTGGCCAACTTTTACACCCTGTCAACCTTTTTTTTTACTCAATGTAGTCCAGTTATAAAATTTAACACAAATCGGGGTATCTATGAATTAGTGACGATGTGCTGCGCGCTTTCAGGTACAATGGAACCTGTTCAGCGCCACGAGCATGGTGGAGGACCCCTGTGACTCCAAGGACTCTGGCCGAGGGGTGGCCTCGCGCATCTACTGCCCCTGGAAGGAGATAGAGGACAACTACCGCAAGTTTGGCCCCCAGGACGAGTTCTCGATGAAGCCAAGGTTTTATAGCCTGACCAGCGCCGAGCTCAACAACCAGGAGTTCCCCAAGCTGGACGGACTGGTAGGTGTTTGTGTGATTGGCAGCTGTACCTCTCTGTACTATAGTTTCTGTGTTTGACAGCTTAGTGTTAACTGAGTTCAAATCGAATCTTGAATTGAAGCAAATAATAACTCACAAATTTCGAAGAATTATCAAATCGGTTCATATCTTAGTTAAATTTACTAAAGTTGTGATGTTAAAAAAAGTTACACATTAAAAAAACTTTATATTAGTATTTGAACCCAGTCCTCCCAGTTCTTCAACATGTTGGCGCGGTAAAGAGCACCCTCTGTTGTGGTGATTATAAACCATAAATATATATTTTCAGTCCTCCCATAGCCTATATTTAGGTTTAATTAATGACCCTATTAGGTGAAAAGACTTGTTTTTTTTTCCTATCAAGTTGAATAAATGTGCTTATATGCGGTTGGAAAAATAATGAATTAGGAAATGTTCAAGAATCGAAAAATCAAGGTTGAACTTAAAAATTAGAATCAATAATCGGAATCTAGAAAAACAGGTATGACATCTCGATTGATAAGCATTTATTTTAACTCATAAGAATCATTAGCATATTTTAGGTATATTGTGGGATTTGCTTGACAACCTAAAACCTTTTCAACTTTTTTTCTAGTTTGGTTTAATTCGAGTTATCGATTCAATTAGTATAAAATTTGAATCAATATCAATATTATCCAAGCTTCTCACACCCTCAGACCCTTACTTTGTTTGAATACTTGATCCTGTGTGCAGGCGTGCAACTTCATCCTGGGCTCCGCCGACAAGCTCAAGTATCCTCTCCTATTGGACGCCTTGATCGAGGTGCTGAACGTGACGAACCAATGTGGTCCTGCTGTTAAGAGGACAGAGAAGCTCAGCTTCACGGGGCTGTGCACTGTCCAATACTGCTTTACTATTTGTTGGAGGTGGGTTAACATAACACATACATTTGTAGTATTGTACCAAGTCCAAGTTTTCAATTCAAACCGAACCAAACATTATATATCAGGATGCCTACCATTCGGGAAAATCAGGGAAAACGGGAATTAGCCGGGAATTTGAAGTGATCGGGAAAAAACGGAAATAAGTCAGGAATTTGGTAATTCACAATAAAAATCCGGGAAAATGATAATTTACTCAAAATATGAAATACAATAATCAGTTCATTATGTCATTTTTTTGTTTGTAGCTGTGTAATATATTTTTAATTCCTAGTAAACAATTTTAATTCAAATTTTTAAACTTATTATTATTATTTAATGATCTTACTCAATAAGGGAAACCTCTTTTCGCTTTATGAGGTAATTGTATTATATTTGGAAGAAGGTACAGGAAAGGTGGATAGAAACATATAAAAGGGGGACAAACACAACATGGCTGTTACAATGAAAAGAAGAACACAGTTCACACTTTACACTGCTGCCAATGGACAAAGAGGTAATGGATGCCTCTTAAAGAAAATTTAAAAAATTATTAATAGAAAAACGAGGGTGGAAGGGGGAAATCAGGGAAAAGGTCGGGGATTTCATTGGTCAAGTTTAGTAGACACCATGTATATGGAAAATTCCCAAGGTATAATCAAAGTATGAAATTTAGGGGCGTATGAAGTCCATATTTTCAATTTGAAGCGAATTTGAATCGAATATATGAAATATTCTCAAAGTCTGATCGAAGTTTGAATATTTTACTTTAGATTTTTATGTAATCTATAACTTTAAAGAAAAGGACTTAAGGAATAGTTCATGTTCAAAGCCAAGTCAAAGTGTACGCAGCTACCAACACACCCCTAGGATACATAATTGAACATAGAACATAGTCAGTTGTCCAGCGTTGACCGTTTCGAAAGGCTCTACGAACATTTCCGCGCTTGTGTAGGTTGTTGCTACTGTTACCGCCATCAACCCCGTACATGGACAAGCTGGCTCTAGGAGAGGAGATGTCCTCCCCGACAACTCTCCTACACTCCCTGGTTTGGGGCCCTCGTGCTGCCAGTAAGACGTTCAACGGCTGGATGAAGGTAAGACACTTCACTGGCGTTCTAGCAGCGTTGGCTAGCTGTACGAGCTGAGGTCTCTTAGAGACGATGTGCAGCCAGCAAGACGTTCAACGGCTGGATGAAGGTAAGACACTTCACTGGCGTTCTAGCAGCGTTGGCTAGCTGTACGTGATGAGGTCTATTAGAGACGATGTGCAGCAATGGACCTCATCTGCACTAGAAGAGAAGAGTCGTCCTTACGAGACGCTGAATCGGGTAGACAATCCTGACTCTAAGAGGGGCTTCCCCTCCCTTGTGTTAGTGTTGCGCTACTCTTCTTAGTGTGTAGCATATTTATTTTGGTGAGGGGGTGAGGTCAGGAGTGTGTGAAGTACACTTTTTCATCCCGAAGCGAAGTCGAATCGAATACTAAGAGATATTCCTGAAGCCGAATAGAAGTTTGAATATTTATAAAAACAATTTAATGTTTAATAAAAATATTACACCTTGCAGATCTATGTAAATTTAGGTATTAAGTATAATTTACACTGCTATATTTAAAATGAAACTAATACATTTACTCTTGATAAATTAAGTTATCACAAAATGTAATATGATTATTTCAGTTTTTCTTTATACCACGACTAATTTGTAATGAAAATAACAACAAATAATTAAACATAAATGTGTGTTTTAACTTTAATTTTTTTTTTCTGAAGCTTGATTTGTAACTGTTGAATTCGGAACTCTACCCTGGAATTAAATCAAAGCGAACCAGTATTTGAAGCAGAGTAAAAAGTTTTCAAAGCCTTGCACACCCCTATTTTTAATTACAAATTTGTCTAATCCTATACTTCTCAAATCAAGTCTTTAAGTTTTCTTTCAAATTTTGAATCTAAATTCTAAAACTCACTGGGAGGCGTGGTTGTTCAAGGTTGTTGTAATAAGCTAGCAAACAAATAAAATAGAGGCGCTGACCACATAAACACAGTCAGCATTCCAGAGGGGTAAACCAGGCCGGGCAGCAGAATAAAGAAAGCTATCAAGTCTTGAGTATTCACCATCGAGTCTAGGGGGGTCACTCTTCTCGTTTTGTGGGGGCTACGCGGGTTAGGACACCGGCACATCAGTACTTGTTTGGGGGCTACTGCTCGAGCCCAGGGTACTGGGAACCGTGTAGGATCACCTTGAAGTCAGTCAGGTCATTTGTTATTCCTTACAATACTTTGTTCTGTCAAAGGCTTCCAAATGGTCTTTCAATATCTTAAATATTTCTAATATCACTAACAACATCACATTTTTATGCTTGAAATAATATTATACTGTAGCTATTTAGTGTTAATCTGACAAATCACATTATTACCATGACATTAAATTCAATCACTTCAGATTTTCCCCATATAAATATTAATTTGTACTGTACAAAACAGCTCAGAATGGCTATAGTTTAATATAAATTGAGTTAACTGTCAATATTTTTATTGGCAATGCCTTGAAGCTGGAATTTGTTTTGAAGCAAATTTAAAGTTGATGTTTTTTCCGAGCTAAGTCGAAGCTTTGACCACGCTTTGACCACACCTAATTTTGTCTTTTTTGTTGTTATTTTGTTACTCTCCCAATTATGATAATATGATTATATGAGTATTTTATCAGATAGGCCAGAATATTTTTTTTAAAAGCGAAGTCAAAGATTTGCACACCTCTAATTGTAACAGTTCTGTCAATAAATATTGTAAAGAATACGGATCATCTGGTCAAAACTTGTGTTCATCATTTGTTTCTCATTTATTTAGGATTGCCTGGTGAAACAAGGAATGTACACGCAATACGCAGAAACATTACTTAAGAACGTGTCCAAGAAAGTTGTCAACAACTTGCAGTACGATGTCAGCGTCGCTAAGAACTTCATCAACGCTTTCTGCCCTCAGGTGCAGAAGTCAGGTGAGGATCCGGGACATCGATAGGTGGTGCCCGCAAAGTTCACCAACCTTCCACCTTTTGCCAAACATGATCGACATTAGCCTGTCCTTGCTTGGCCCTATCATAACATCCCTTAAGAGTTTGAAAAAATAATAAATCTATCGAAATTGAAATTTGAGTATAATGTGTAAAAGTAGAAATTTTATTTTTAATGTTAACCTAAAAAAACAACCTAAATATATGAAAATACTCCATATCCAAAGACCACCTAAACGTTATACTGTCCACTTCACCGCTGAACATCAAGTCTTAGATTCGGATTCATAACTATGAGCTATTAATATATTTAACTAATCTAATAATAAAAATCAAGTTATCCAAGCTGGTGTGTTTGTTCCAGACTACCTAGTCCCAAAGTCGCAACTCCCCCAGTTGTCTGAGCTCCTCATCCTTGACGCGGTCATCGCCAAGATACAAGTCCTCCTGGATGAGGGTATCTCAAAGCCTGCAGCAGACCTGCCAGAGGGCACCAAGTGAGTCTCGAACCTCAGCCTGGATTTCGGGACTCCTCGGTCCATCGGGGGAGGGGAGGGGATCGCAATATAGTTATAATTATCTACAAACAAATGAAACCAAATTAAAATTTACCTAGTCCTGTTTCTTTAATGCGATATTTATTTGAAAACAGGTCACACTTTTTTCCCACATTGAGCATTTTTAAATCCCCAGTGCAGTTAAAATCTTAAAAGTCAAGTTCAAACTCCACTCAAATTGGAATTTTTCTATTTTTGAGTGCCTCCATCCTGCTAGTCTTTTTTAAAAAAAATTTAAAATGAAGTGTGTGAAATGTTTGTTTTCTTGCGTATGTTGTATTTAGTTACCGACACACCCCGCTAATAAATTGAACGTGTACTTTCAGGAACGTCGAAACTACTTTGCCTTCACCGACGACGACAGAACTAGCCAAGGATCTGCTCTCGTCTGTTCTGAACCTCACAGAGTCTATCATAGCTTGCAGCAGGTGAGACTTGTTGTTTTCTCTTAGCTCTCAAGGTCGCAATTAGTCAATCAACATCAATTCCCTGTATTATATTTGTAAGAAGGTACAGGAAAGGTGGATAGAAACATATAAAAGGGGGACAAACACAATATGGCTTTTACAATGAAAAGAAGAACACAGTTCACACTTTACACTGCTGCCAATGGACAAAGAGGTAATGGTCGGGGGATTGGGCGGTGACGATCAATTTTCTTTAAGAGACATCCATTATCTCCTTGTCCATTGGCAGCAGTGTAAAGTGTGAACTGTGTTCTTCTTTTTATTGTAAAGGCCATATTGTGTTCGTCCCTCTTTTATATGTTTCTATCCACCTTTCCTGTACCTTCTTCCAAATATAATACAATTACCTCATATAGTGAAAAGAGGTTTTCCTTATAGAGTTATATATTTGACTAGGTTTCTTAAAAAAAAATATGAGAATGTTGGCTACACACACCCCTAGTTCATATTTACCAAAATATGGGCATAGCTACTCGTTTCTTTTAATAAAAGATATCCACTGCCAGAAACGACTGACCCACTTCTGATTCCTTTTAACACCCGGAACTCAAGTTAATTTCTTTATTCACTCGAGCGTTTGGCAACAAACAGGAAATATTTTGAAAATTGAAAAATGACACCTGGACACGGCCACTTTTCAGAATAGGATATCTAGAAGCGAGTAAATCCTCACTAGAACAAATTTAATAGCTTTGGCTTTTCGATTCTTAAACCAGAAATAGCCGAGCTCGGGCCCAAATATCTATTAAAATCTTGTTCCGAAACTTGAAAATTCAACAACTTATATTTCCATAACACTTACCTGTCATACTATCAACGCCCGTGATGGGTGTCCCAGGTCCAGCCTGCTCTATCAAATCAACGAGAGCGCGGACCCTGTAGGCAAGTACTCTGACCAAGACTTCCACGCCTTCAAAGACATCCTCGCGGTCTCGTCCAGTCGCTGTGCCAAGACCAACACACTGGCCACGGCGCTGATGGGGTTGCTACCGACCGGCGTCAGGACCGTCCTGGAACGTTGGAACGAGGGCACCGTGCCCGACTTCCCCTGGGTATGTATGGGCCCTGACATCACCATAACCTCAAATATGTGAAAGCTGGTTTGAATCCAAGTAGAATCTTGAGTAATATTCTTAACTTACCTCTGGTTGTAAAATAAACGACTAAGTTATGGTCAGTCAAAAGTTAAAGAACTCGTTTAACTAAATTTACTAGGTTATGTGGAGTTAAGACCCACTTCAACGGTCAGACAGTCTAAAGGTATTATTCTCGCAATAGACTAGACTGCCGATGCTGTGAGATCAGGGTTTGAGTTCTGTTCAGGGTGTATGGAGGATGGTTTTTTACTAAATTGTGCTAAAATTAGGTTAAGTCGGGTCGAAAGCTCTCTCTTTCATATCATTTACATACAAATCCTGAATCTGAATTCAAATTTGGTAAATAATTTTGATTAAAGCAGAAATAGTAACTACATACTAATTATATTAAAATGTGTTTATTACAACATTTAAGATTAATTCACTTAAGTGTTAAATTAATGTTCTGGAGTCTGGTTATTAGATCTGGCCTGCAATTTTATTAGGGACAAACCACTTGCCAATAAGCAGTATTAAAGCTATCATTAGATGTCTTAGTAAGATTTTTATTTTAAATCTTGAATCTGATAACTTCTCGAGTAACTTTGAGTATTTGAATGTCCTAGCCTGTATTGATATCAATTCCTACTTCTAGGTAACTAGTCAATTAACTGATTTAGAATCTCATTAAGTATGGTCACACACATTTGACACGGTCATTTTTGTTCAAGAACATAATAAAATAAGTTGAATGATTTCAAACTATTTACCATGGTTTGTTTTTTGTTGCAAAGAAAGCGGGATTCCAAACGATCATCGTTGGCCATTCGTCCAGTTTTCTAGCTAAAGTGTATAAAATGTTAGTGAATGTGCACCGTTGACAGAATGTCTGCTTCTTGCTCCCCAGAACTCTTACGCTAACGACGCTATCCCCGCGGAGAGCTACATTCTCGCCGTGGTCAACACACACATCTCCTCGTTGTCGAGCAGCGGAAACTTCAGTGTTAACCATTCTCTCAAGTTCCTGCTACACTCGCTGGTGACCTTCATAGGAGAACACATCAAGTTAGTGCTCCACTGTCCTCTCGTTGTATCAAGTTAGTCCTCCACTATCCTCTCGTTGTATCAAGTTTGTCCTCCACTATCCTCTCGTTGTATCAAGTTAGTCCTCCACTATCCTCTCATTGTATCTAGTTAGTCCTCCACTATCCTCTCGTTGTATCAAGTTAGTCCTCCACTATCCTCTCGTTGTATCAAGTTAGTCCTCCACTGTCCTCTCGTATCCAATTAGTCCTCCACTGTCCTCTCGTATCAAGTTAGTCCTCCACTATCCTCTGGTTGTATCAAGTTAGTCCTCTGGGATGTGAAGGCCCCACTCCTAATTCTAGTTTCTGTCCTGACAATGTCCTTGTGTCCCAGGAAGTGCAGCGAGGACTCTGCTATCCGTCAGCAGGCTGTGGACGTGCTTGTCCCCCTGACCTTGGACACCTGCACGGAGCACCTCCACGACGCCATCCTGCGCACCTTGGAGCAGGTGATTGGTGACCCTGAGACGGACGAGCACCAGAAGAGGGTGTACTGCATCGTGCTCGAGCACACCTACCACCTGCTGAATATCTTCACTTGCGACCAGAGAGTGCAGTTCTTGTGAGTGGTCAGAAACACGAGCTGTTATTACCCACAATACACCATTCTCTAGAGGCAATGCGATTGAACAAGTTTAGCAAATGTATACAAGCTATGCGGTGACCTGGTGGTCTAGGGGTAAAGTGTCGGACTTCTATACTGGCGGCCGGGGTTCAATCCTCGGTCCCGGCATAGATTTATCTGATTACCAAACCCTTCCTTCACTACCCTACCATTACACATTAGCGTGAGTGCGTATAACCCGAACGGGTAGTAAGACGCGGTAATAATAATAATAATAATAATAAGCTATGAATGGGGAGTTAATTATTTCATATTGTTCAATTTTTTTTTTTACTTCCATGACTGTTTCCTGCCTGGTTCAGTTTTTTTTTATTCAAGCCATGTATTCTCTACTACCGGCTGGCTAGACCTGTCGTAGCTTTATATGTCTTATAATCTAACTCAAGACTAGGATAGACACAACATCCAGTCCCCAGCTGGTAATTTATCAATGTGAAAAGGTAAACCCATATTTCCATCAATGATAAATTTTCGGAAGCGCCAGGAATCGAACCAGGGACCCTTAGCCCAGTAGGCAGTGTCGCTACCGACTGGGCTAAGGGAATTATTACAGTTCACGAGTCATAAGGTGTCAAACTTTATATTTGGTGCTTTTTGTGTTCTATTGTTAAGGTAAAGTGATAAATGTATGGGTTTGAAATCTATCATAACTAAACATTCATATGAGGTGTGCAATAAGAAAGTGTAGAAACACTGTACAACAATGTGAATACTGTTCAACCGCACTCATCCCTAATTCATTGGCATAATTGTTACATAAGCTGAACAGGGAGTAATATCCGTTGCTTACAAAAAAGTGAATATATATATATCTTTTTAGGGTTGGACTGGAATTATTACATTTTTATATATGAATCTAAATATCGGGGACGGGAAATTATTAAAATGTTGCTTTGGAATAATTCTAGACTAAAAATATATATTGTTTTTAAACTAATATGATAATACAAATAATATATCATAAAAGTATGATATAGATAAAGGGGGTGTGAATAGCATTTTTTTTATCAAAACAAGTAGCAAAATTTTGAACAAATATTGAATAATACAAATCAAATAATTAAGCGGAGTTTATTTCCCGCCTGGACAGTTGCCGGAAAGTTGTCTCTCCCGCCCGACTCTCGGGAATGAATAAATTCCCGAGGGTTCGAGATCCCGTCAACCCCTGATATTTTAAAATATAATGTATTGAACATTGAAAGGAGAATGGAACTTTGAGGCTCTGGTAAATGTGCAGGCCTTGCCCTGCTATCCTCCTCTCATTGTTTAATGTCCTTGTCAGCGACGCGGTGGATGAGAAGGTGTTGCTGGAATGCCTCAAGTTCATGGAGACACTCCTGGACAAGCCGGCCGGACGTCTGGCGCTTGACCAGTTCTTCAACAAGGAGACAGACCGAGACCTGGTGCAGGTGCTTCTGTCGGTGTCATCTCCGCAAGGCTCTCTATCGACTCAATACAGCACCAAGGTGCTCCGTTTCTTCAACAAACTCTTCAGCACAGGTAACACACGATAGTCTCTCTATCCTTAGCCCTCCAAACAAAGCAACAATAATTCGAATTTGGGAATTTTCCACTGTGACCATTATTAGTTCCTTTGTTATTTTACTTTAATACCGACAGTGGCCATTTTGTTTACAATTTTTGTCTACTTTCTACACTTTTTAAGGTTTAATCAACCCCCTTAGGGTACATCATAAGAATAAATATAGAGGGTGTGCGATGCTTTGAAACAATTTTGACCTTGAAGACTCTCCAATAAAACTTAGGACAGCTAAAATAATCAATTTATATTCAACTATAGCCATTCTGAGCTGTTTTGTACATTACAGATTAATATTTAAACCCGGTCCCAGCATAAATTTATCTGATTACCAAACCCTTCCTTCACCTCTGACAAGACATCTTGTGAATGTGAGGAATACCAGGCCTCCACCGTGGTTCGGATTCCACGTTAAACTGTAGGTCCTCCATTTCATCTCACAATCACCCTACCATTACACATTAGCGTAAGTGCGTATAACCCGAACAGGTAGTAAGACGCAGTGCTAATAATAATAATAAAAATAATAATATTTAAAAATTCTGAAGTAATTGAATTATATGTTATAATAATAACTTAATGTGTCAGATTAACACGAAATATTAAAATACAATTGTACAATAAAACATTTTCAAAGTAATTTCAGTGAATTAAGTATATAAACAAAACACATAACATTTTCAAGCATAAAACAACTAAAAGAAAATATTCAAACTTCGGTTTGGCTTAAAAAATATTTAATATATTTGATCCAAGTGAACTTCACGCACATCGCTAGTAAATGCTTTTTTTTATATGATTGAATTAATGAAACAAGATTGACATTTCAAATAATGAAGATCAAGAATCGAAAAGGTTGAGTTTGAAATTTAAGAATTGAAACAGAGAAAAAACAGCAAGTGTGGCATTAAAGTCTGTGCAAATTTTTGCAATTAATAGTCCAAATCTGAATTTTAATAAGATTGGTATTCAATTTTAAATTCTAAATGTTAATATTTGAAAGATTTAAACATGATTCAAAATCTCAAATCTGTGGGGATCCCAGATTCATATTTTTAATGGAATTTAATTCTATATTTAAATCTAAAAGTAACAGTTGAAGGATTTATAGATATTTAAAACCTAGTATCTATTTGGTAAAAATATTTGACATTATTTTTTGGGACTTAATATAAAAATACAAATAATTTAGTCTAATACCTGATTATTAAATATTTAATTCATTCACTTAATTTTAAAATATTTGATTTAGTAAGAAAGATTCAGAGTCAATTCTAAATTGAAAATCTTGTATTTACACAGGGTCACATGACATCCCTGACATTAAATATCTACCTTGATTACATTTCTTGCAAAGTCAGTTTAAATCTACTGATTACCTGTATATTGCTCTAGCGGAGAAGACTCCTGGGGACACCAGTCTAGAGCGCCTGTGCGGGTCCCTGTCTCGCTTGGCCACGGTCGAGCCAGACCTCCTCCACAGTTGGCTGCGTCATGTCATCTTGGGGACGACGGGGCCCACCCCTACCTCTGCCTCCCCCGCCTCCAACCTGCAGACTCCAACCACCACTACACCTTCCCCGGAGAAACCCACGGAAGTGGCGGTCCATATTACGTCGAGCGAGTCTAATAGCAGCGCCCACAGCCCCACAGAGGAGCAGCACAGTCTGCTTCAGGAGAACCACCTGCTTCTGCAAGGGCTGACTGCTTACATCGTCAAGGAGAACAGGTGAGAAGGTCTCCGCTCCGTGTGTATGACCTGTTGGGGCAGTCGCTCCAAATGACCGACCTCTGAGAATGTTCCGTTTTCCCCAGCAACGTGAGTGAGGAGGTGGCAGTCACCATCTTGAGAGCGCTCATCCCCATCGGCTCGCACATCCTGTCCCCGAGTGTCGAGGGCTCTGGGTTCTCGGAACTCATGGTCGTCATGGCGACGCTGGCCGACGCAGGGTCTGGCAGAGGCCACTCGTTCCTCTTCTCGGCGGCCACCGAGTGGCTCGAGCTGTGGTGAGTTGTCGTCGTCACAGACAGCGGCTGTTTGTAACGTTCTGCTATTACGGGCTCCGCTGTTGGATCACAATTGATGAGATTACCGTTTAATTAGCTGATAATTGCCCCGTGGTCGAGCACTAATTAAATCGATACGGTATTTTGATGATATAATTGGTATTTATAGCCCCGTGATCGAGCACCAATTAATACAAGGAATTATTATGCCCCCCGTTGGGCGCCATTGTTAAGTTCTGGTTTTACGGGTCCCTGTCTCGGGTCACAATTGATGAGATTACCTTTTAATTAGCCGATAATTGCCCTGTGGTCGAGCACTAATTAAATCAGTACGGTATTTTGACGATATAATTGGTATTTATAGCCCCGTGATCGAGCGCCAGTTGAAGTGTTAACTGAATAATAGCACAATTGTAAAGTTTGATCCTATCTATTTATTCAATAATCACTATTTGTAATGGTCGGAAATCTGATCATGTCGCGTAGCGTAACAATATAGAGAGGCGGCTGATAACACGATCGTAGTAATCGCGGACAGGAGTTGCAGTCCGAGTATCAAGGACTGATCTTCTAGTGCTCTTTCATTGCACCATCCTTCGTATATATCCATTGCTCATGGAAGCTTCTAGAAGCTTGTCTATAGAAAAATATAATATAAAAAACATCTGTATGGAAGTAGAATGTTCGAGAACAGGAAACTGACTCAAATTACCTTTTAAAAATGCATATCGATCTTTCTAGAAGAGGAAGTTATTATTTTAAAGACTTTTAAATTGTCATCTTGACCCTACTGGTGCACTCTGACGTCATTTACAGTGGCTTGTGTGCCTTCTTGGAAGAAGAAGTGCTTTAAGCGCCACATAATAGATTGTATTATTTAAATAAAATAAACTACGTTTATAAAATTAGGACGAGACTGTCTCAATATGAAACTGTCCTATCAGAAGAGTTCTGTATCGCACCAGACCTAACCTAACGGTTGCCCCTGTCTACTCGCAGCAAGCTATACCTGTCTCAGACAGAGGTGACGGAGAAACTGGAGGCCGGACAGGCGGCCGGCAAGTATCGCCTCATGGTGGACTCTGCCTGCTACTTGCTGAACTACGTGGGAGACGTCGTGACCGCTCTCTGCCCCTCCCCCCTGGGACGGGCCACCTCGCCACCATGGGAGGGTGAGACGCCTCCAGACCTTGACTCTGACTGGGTGGACGAGCTAGGACACGAGGACGAGGAGAGCGGAGGGGAGGACTCGGTGAGTATATATCACTCACTGTTAACTCGGGGACGAGTGTTCTTACAAACTTGGTGTGTTAATCGAAAACTTTGACTTTGCCTTCGAATATTTTCTGGCTTCTACTTCGATTAAAGAGTAAAATCCTGTATTCGACAATTATGAAACTTCACTAAAACATAATAGTTAAACACGCTTTTTTTTAAATCCTCCAAGGTCAACCCACTTAGCAGAAAACTGTGACCTTGAAGTTCACAATCAAAAAACAACAAAACACACAATTATGTAATTTTTCTAGTACATCAGTCCCTTTCTTCAGCAGAAGAGAGTAAAACACAGACTGGACTAAAGCAGACCATGGTCACTTAGCTACCCTAAACACACATTCAAATAAACAAAGCCCTCTCCAACCAAGAGCCTATCAAGAAACAGCCGTCCAATGACACACCGCTCTGCTCACTGCCCGGTGATATCAAGATTTAACCTGAACACAGGCTACATGCACTACCCTAACCTCATCACCTGTCACCCACAATCTTCTAAACAGTGCTCTGAGAATCACATAACACCCTCCTCCTAGTCCTCGCAACATTCTGGCTGACCCTAAATAATTTTAACCTGGAGGCTGCCATATTTTTTTAAACCCTTAATAAGTATTTTTTGTGTGTGTCGAATGAAATACAGTAAAGTCAAGCACCAATTTAATCAATAGATTTTTGAATGGTCAATTCCAACTACCCCCTCCGCCCACCTATAGAATATAGAATAGGGGGGTGTGACGTTTCAATTCGAAACAAAATCAAATTAAATATATGAAATATATATATAACATTATGTGCTAACACATTTTGGGAAATGTTCTATCACACAATTGTTTGTAATATTTTAGTTAAATTCAGATAATTGTTATGACAACTTAAAATTCAATGACCTTAGATTTTTTCCCCACGTGGATATTGACTTGACTTGTACATAACAGCACAAAATGGCAACGCTTGACCTTTATTGGCAAATATTCATAATTGTCGAAGCCAAGTCAAAGTTTCGCACATCCCTATAATAAACTTGTTTGACGAAACTCTCCCCACTAATAATCTATGATCTGTTCACGGCTGGGGGTGTATGTTGTAAATTGTAATTTCCTTTAGTGTTGTACATCACCTTATTCTTCTTCTTTCTCTTTGTGTCGTACTTTCATCTTGTTACTAACTATGAGACTGTGAGATATGCAAAATGGCCAGGTTCGACTTAGAATCTCATGTTGATTTACTGGTATTTCTTGGTGTTCAAAGAAGACATTTTTCACTTTAAGTTTAGTTAGAATAGAGTTTGAATAAAACCATAGAATTTACTTAGCGCTGGTAATATAGAGCAGTATTTTTACTGTTAATATTCAAGTTTATTATTTTATTATTTTTTTAAGAATTATGATCACATATTCAGATTTCTAAATACAGTTATTAAAGTTACTACATGCTATATATTTGTTACTTAGACAAAAGGAAATATTGAGGGACTCTCTTTGCTATGAAACAATAACTTAGCATTTAATCACATCATTTAAACTCGGAATCTAGTTGGCAAAATAGCGAATTCTGAGCATTGTATTATATTTGGAAGAAGGTACAGGAAATATGAATAGAAACATTTGAAAGGGAACCTACACAAAATGGCTTTAACATTGAAAAAACATGGTTTATAATTTACACTGCAGCCATTGGACAATTTATCATAAATTTGGTATTTAAAATAAAGATAATTTATTGGTTTCCTCTTGAATATTAGTTCTGTGCATGTAGTTATTAGTAAGACTCTTACATTAACTACAGGATGGATACAATTCTTTAATACTAGGCGGGGGTTAAACGTCGCTGGGCCAATCCTTTCGGTACATTGCACCCTCTGTGTTCTGGTTGCTCTTTGAATCCTCGGTTTGAAGGATCGGATCAATTTTGATTTGGAATTTGTTTTAAAGCTTTTATAACGCCTATTGGGGCTTTGGTCCAACATAATCAAATGAAAAACTTGGAAAAGCAAAGAAAAATGTCAACATTTAGTGGCTATTTCTATTTTAAATTAATTATTAATATAGTATCTAACACCTTATTTCAGTCGGTAGCGTGTCTTGTCTACTGAGCTAAGGGTCCAGAGTTCGATTCCCGGCATGGCCGCAAAATGTACCGTTGATGGAATATGGGTTTACCCTTTCACATTGATGAATTAACGGTCTGGGGACTGGATGTTTTGCTTGCACTTGTCTTAAGTTAGATTACAAGGCACATGAAGCCACGACAGGTCTAGCAAGCCGGCAGTGGATAAAGAACTGGTCACAGGCCGGAAACACTGATGGATGGAAACAAAAAATTAAAATAATTCTTCTGTATTTTCTAAATTTGGTTTTGGGTTTCAAGATTCTTATATTTGTATAACAGTGGTTTCGACACCCCTAGTTCTGGGCAAAGTGTCTCGGTGGGAGAGGGTCAGGGTGGTCTTGTAATGGGGCCCTGTCTGTGCGGCAGGAGGAGGACAGTCTGCACAGCAAGCTGTGCACGTTCACTATCACGCAGCGAGAGTTCATGAACCAGCACTGGTACCACTGCCACACCTGCAAGATGGTGGACGGGGTGGGTGTGTGTACTGTGTGCGCGCGGGTGTGCCACCGAGGGCACGACATCACCTACGCCAAGTACGGCAACTTCTTCTGCGACTGCGGGGCCAAGGATGATGGCTCGTGCCAGGTATGGTCGGCCTACGCCTCACCCTTGTCTCGCCATTTTGCTTTCCCCTCGCTTCGGAGATTGGCGCGGCTCTGCAGATAATGAGTCACTAACACGGTTGAGAAAATTAAATATCTTGTCGCGCTTTCAAATAGTTTCTGGTTTATTAATATAATCATTTTAACAATATTGTACATTAAATGGGAATTTTTTTACCTTCTTTGGTGGTTGAATGGTTAAAGGCGTGACTCTCACAATAGACTAGACTGCCGATGACCAAGAGATCAGGGTTCAAATCCTGCCGGGTTTACTTAGGATGATTTTCTACTCTTTGCCCAAACAAATGTGGGTACACTTCCTCTAAATTCAATCCTAATACCTAACACATTTGCATAGTTAATACTAACACACCCAAACAGGTAGCAAGACAAGTTGACTGGAAGGGATGGCTTTCCGCACCCTCCCCAAACATATACTTGAAACCAAAAATAAAGGTTGACCCGTGTTTGTGTTTTACTTGGAACATTTAACTAAAGTTTAAGGTGAAAAATCTGGTTCTGCATAGTTTTTGTAAGATAATATGTTCAATTCTACAATCATTTCCTTTTACTAACTTTTCAACATCTAACAAACTACTAATATCCATGTGTGTAAACTGTGTGTGTTCCTTAGTTTTGAAATAATATTGTCTGAATATGTCTTGGTTAGTTCTGTTCTGGGGGAGTTGACACACATCCTTACGATATTAGGAAGATACATTGCTTAAAACATGTTATATTGGTGGTGGAATTACATAAAATGAAGCCTAAATAAAACTAAAAGCACTAGGACCTATTTACAAACATTTTGTGAAGAAGACTCCATCAAAATATTGAAGTCTTTAGACGTAATTGTTTCGGTTTTTACTTTTATTTTTGCTTCATTCACACAACTATGTTTGTAAAATATTTATTTAGTTACAGTAGCCCCATGGCTTCTTTGGTGCTGACTGACAGCTCACAGCTGACTTCTGACAGACAACATTTAGGTATATACCTAAATTTTGACTGTCAGAAGTGACAGCTGCTAAACACATGTTTTTGCAGATCATATGGTTCGTCCTAGGGATAAATAATTTGGTCTGGTAACCTTTCAAAGCCGCCAACTGTCAGCTGTGAGCTGTCAATCAGCACCAAAGAAGCCATGGGGCTACTGTAGATGTTTAAATTAATGTCTCTAAAAGGACGGTATTAATAATATTAACTTTGTTTTCCTTTAATTTACTCTGCATGTTTTTCAAGCTTATCAAAAATAAGTGTGATATTAAAACAGTTTTTTTTTGTGGTTGTTAGATTTGTGTTAAGTCCACTTTTTTCAATTTGAAGACAACTCGAATCGATTACATGAAATATTCTTTAAGCCAAATTGACCTTTGACATGGTTTGTGTTGGTTCCAGTCAAAAAACAAGAAAATAACCAGCGAAAGCGAGGAAAGTGGACTGTTTTCAATAATAAAGCTGCGATTCTGAGTAGTTTACCTAGTCCAATTTGATAGTCACGGACAATGGAGGCCTACCTTGTGGGTTGCCGGGTCATAGTAGGAAGGAGTGGAAAACGAGGGGCTGACTCGGCGGCGTCTCTCAAATTCTTGTTGTAGTTCTTGCTAAAAGAGGCCACTTCAGGGCCTGTAACGCTCGACTCAAACGCGGACACCGATTGATATGACCTTCCTTCACCCTCTCCTCATCAACTCTTAAAATCGGCGGGAAACGTGCGAAAAATAAACAACACATACAAAACCATTATAAATAATGAACTATATAAAAAGAAACTTGTGTTAAACAAATTATTACACACAAGCTACTTTACGATAAGTAGCCCCATGTCTTCTTTGGTGCTGACTGACAGCTCACAGCTGACAGCTAAAAAGCTTTGAAAAGCTACCAGACCAAATTATGTATCCCTACGCCGAACCATATGATCTGCAAAAACGTGTGTTAAGCAGCTGTCACTTCTGACGGTCAAAATTTAAGTATATACCTAAATGTTGACTGTCAGAAGTCAGCCGTGAGCTGTCAGTCAGCACCAAAGAAGTCATGGGGCTACTGTAAATATACAGTATACAATAGAGAGACTAACACGCACATCCACTCTCTCATACTCTCCCTCTGGTTTTAACACGGGAGGGAAACAACTCTCCTACAAGACAGCAAAGAAGAAAACTTACACCTGCGTACTACTCTCGCAGTAGACGAGACCGCCAATGACGGGGAGATCAAAAAGGTTTGAATCTTGGTCAGATGTATTAAGGGTGGTTTTAACAGAATGGTTCTCCACTTTCTCCCTCCACACAACTGCGGGTACACTTCCTAAAAATATAACATTCCTAATCCCTAAAACCATTAGCGTAATTAGTACATAATCACCCTCAATGGGTGCTGACATAATAAAAGTAACTTAATGCAGTGAGGTACACATATTTTTCTAAGTAGAATGCTTAGTGTCGGGACGAGAACTTACAAAGAGCCCCAACGAACACTTCCCGCAAGGTTGGCAGTCACACATACTCTAGCGATCTGAGAATTACTCGTGTGTTTGACCGACAGCGGTACTAACTAAAACTGCACCTACAGAGAGAGCGGAAAGGAGTAAACAACCCTGACCTCTGGCGACTATTTCAACTAACCACAGTAGACAATTATTTCCCCCCTCGAAGTCTTATAATCTTAGTTGCCGACCTAAAAGGGGTTAGATTGTATTGCTTGTATGTTTTGCAGGCTCTGGTGAAGCGCAGCCCCCAGGCCAACAGCGAGCAGCAGCATGCCAATCAGCCCGCGGCGCCCCCTGGGGGGCCCTCCACCTTCAACATGGACCAGATGCTGCCCAGCTCCTTGCGGCGCAGGCCTTCTTCTCCCGTCAACCTCGATACGGGAGAGAGGAGCTCCCGGGACAAGCAGCGGCTGGTTACCCTCGCCAAGCAACTGGGTCGGTGTACCACAGTACTTATTGGTCGTCTTGGGGGGGGCTAAGTATACACCAGCGGACTTTACTTGTGTCGGACTTCTGTGCTGGGTGTCCGGGCTTCAATCCTTGGTGCCGGCACTGATTTATCCGATTACCAAACCCTTCCTTCACCTCTGACAAGACATCTTGTGAATGTGGGGAATGCCAGGCCTCCACCGTGGTTCGGATCCCACGTTAAACTGTAGATCCTCCATTTCATCTCACAATCACCCTACCATTACACATTAGTGTAAGTGCGTATATAACCTGAACGAGTAGTAAGACGCGGTGCTAACAGTAATAATAATAATAATAAATCAAATCTCGCATATAGTTTGACAAAGAAAAGACATGCTCTTTTAACAGCTGTATTTAATAAACATTGAAAATACAGGGTGTCCAGTGACCTGTAAAATCTGGTAAAGGGAAGGAATTTTCCTGGTCAGGAATAAAGTTGGGGAATTATATCAAATATCTAGATTTTTTTTATAAGTAACCATGACATAATCACTTGACAAGTAATGTTTGTTTCCTAAATGTAAGCCAGGAAGCCTATACAGCTCCAACACAACTAAATTCATTAGTAATGTTTTAGGCACTGGCAGGGTTTCTCTCTCATCTGCCGAAGAAGGGGTCTCCCTCGTGTGGCCTGAAGATGAAGATTACAGGCATTCGTTTTGTCGTATTTTATTTGTGAGCTTTGAGACTTACATTTTTCCAACAGATATATATTATATAAACAATCAGATTGTAATTTTCTTAAGATAATTGCTGGTACATTTTTATAATATACACCCTGCTTTCACCATCTTTAGATTTCATTGTGGAGAACATAAATTATTAGTGAACATTGAATAAAATGACAGTTGTATGACAAAAACTTGCGACACGTGATGAGTTAGTCCTTACATTGGGCTTGTGCGAAAATCTTTAATTTTTGAGATATTTGCAACAAGTAAAAAATATCCTAAACTCCTCGTTAAACTCAATTTGTGTGATCATTAATCTCAAATTAGGAGTAAATTGTTTCAAGTTTATAACCCAATAGTAAATACTGCCCTAGGCTTAAACAAATTAATCCTTTACCATATGAAATTCGCTCATGGCGGCTATAGACGAGGAAAATAAGGGACTATGTTTGATGACAAGGAAAACCTGGAAAAGAAAGAGCACTTGTTTGATGACAGGGAAAACAGGAAAATGTCAGTATTTAATAAAACCACAATGAAAAGTCAGGGAATTTTATAGTATAATAGAGTTTTTCACCACCCTGTCACTTCTTGAACGTAAATGATCTGATATTTCACCGATAGCTGAGGGTGTGTGAAAGTCCACCTTAACAATTTGAAGCAAAGTCTGAAGTTTACAGAGCTTGGCAAATTCCTGCCGATAACCTCCACCAACTTTGTCGAGTATGGCTTTGTTTGTTATTGTAGAGAGTTCTCGCGACTCGCTGGTAGCGCACATCTCGAGCAGCTCGGTGGTGGTGTCCCTTCTAGAGCTGATGAAATGCCTCCTCCCCGCGGTGGAGGCCTCCTGCCAGCGCAACAGTCCTGTCGGTTGTCACCACAGGGCCCAGAAGGCCCTCAGGCAACTTCACGCGCTAGAGAAGAAGTTTGAACACACGGACCAGCTCATGGTAAAGGTTATTTGATGGAGGAACTCTTTTTGCTATGATTCTTGTGTCGGTTGTTTTTTTTGTTTTTTTTTGTGGAACTTACCGTGGCAACTGGCGCACAGTCTGCTGGTAACAGGTAGGTCAGGTATGTACATTGCCGCCCGGGAGAAAGAAAATCTACCCCGCCCAATACCCTGACCCGTCAATCTCATATATAACTGATGTGAAGCGTGGGTTTGTCAGGAGAAACAGAAGAGCATGGGGAGTGCGTTTGGAATGAGATATGTGGGAGAACTCGTATGGACAGAGTCGGTGATGAATGGATGCTGAAGGGGTGTGGTTTGAAACGGAATCCAATGGGTCAAAGTGAAAGAAGTGTCTTAAGTTGGTTTGTACGTATTTAGAGCATGAGTGTGGATCGAGTGACGAAGCAAATAGATGAAGGTAGAGTGTGTGGATCTAAAGTAAGCGGTAGGTCATGTAAGACGTGGCTAAATGTTGTGGACGAATGTGTGAAAAAGAGAAACAAAAAGAGTTTTAATAATAAACGAGCATGTGTGACTCCCTGTATGGATCTTGAAGGAAGTATACAAGGATAGGGAAGTGTGGAGAAAGTTATTGAGAGGGGATTAATTACGAAGCTGAGGATGGGGAGATCGAGGTTCGAATCTCGGTCGGGTTAACTGGGGGCGGTTTTTCCTAAATGGTTTTCCACTCTCCCTCCACGAAAATGCGGGTTCACTTCCTGTAATTCAACCCTCCCAATTCCTAATCCACTAAAGTAATTAGTACTTAAAGCGTATAACCCGAACGGGTAGTAAGACGCGGTGCTAAATATTATTATTATTATTATTAATAATTACGAAGCTGTTTTTTTTTTAGCTATATGCACAGTTTTTTGGCTACCCAATCATCGTCATCATCATCATCATGATGTGTACAACGTATGTAAAGGTTAATAAAACGCCTCCATCTTCCTTCATTCCTTGTTTATATTTTCGGCAAGTAATGTCTTGATGGTTTCAGGTGCCGACACTTGGATCTCAGGAGGGAGCTTTTGAGAATGTTCGCATGAACTACTCTGGTGACCAAGGTCAGACCATACGTCAGCTTCTGTCTGCTCATATGATTCGACGCGTGGCGATGTGCTGCCTCTCTTCCCCTCACGGCAAGAGACAACATCTCGGTGAGCGCCTCGCCTCGTCTTGTCGCGATAACCTGACCAGCTCTATTTTTAAACGCCTAGGCCTGGTCTTACAATTTAGAGAGGTTAAGCTGGCGGCCGGGGTTCAATCCTCGGCCCCGGCACATTTATCTGATTACCAAACCCTTCCTTAACCTCTGACAAGACATCTTGTGAATGTGGAGAATACCAGGCCTCCACCGTGGTTCGGATTCCACGTTAAACTGTAGGTCCTCTCATTAGCGTAAGTGCGTATAACCCGAACGGGTAGTAAGACGCGGTGCTAATAATAATAATAATAATAATAATAATAAAATGTAAGAATTATGCTATCGATCATGTTACTAAGATTGATTATCTCGATACCTTAAGAATTGTGCGTTTCAAAGAACCGACTTTTGCATCGCAAGATTTATAAATATGAGATGTGAGTGTGTGTGTGTGTGTGTGTGTGTGCGCGCGCGCGTGCATGTCTCCTATCGCTGACTGTTGCGCTTATTGACTGGTGTTGTAATGCCCCCAGCGGTGTCTCACGAGAAGGGGAAGATTACGGTCCTGCAGCTAAGTGCTCTGCTCAAGCAGGCAGACTCCTCCAAGCGCAAGTTGACTCTCACTCGACTGGCCTCTGCCCCGATACCCTTCACCGTGCTCTCGGTCACCGGCAACCAGTGGAACGAGGACTTCCTGGCTGTGTGTGGGATCAAGGTGAGGAAACCCCCACTACATTCCCGAGTTTATAAAACAGCAAGTTAATACATTAAAACCCGCATCATTGTCCGACTGGTCTAAGGCGTATCTCATTTTAGACTGACATGTTGACGACGGGGAGATCAGGTTTCGAATCCCGGTCGGATCTACTTAATATGGTTTTTCCCAAATGGTTTCCCACTCTCCTTCTACGCAAATGTGGGTATATTATCTCTCAAATGCTCCCTTGCTCATTACTACACTTGAAAGGAGGATAAAAGAGCAAGGCCTACACATTTACAAGAAAACTGTAGGCCTCAAAATTCTGGTTTTGAATATATTCTATGGACTGCCACGTTCTGGTGTTGTGTATATTCTAGGACTGCCACGTTCTGGTGTTGTGTATATTCTAGGACTGCCACGTTCTGACGTTCAGCAGCAACGGCTCAGTGGCGGACCATCTTGTGCTTCATCCCCAGCTGGAGACGGGCAACTTCATCATCCGGGCCATCTGGCTGCCCGGATCTCAGACCCAGCTGGCGCTCATCACCGCAGACTTTGTCAAGATCTATGACTTGAGCGTGGATGCGCTCAGCCCCCAGTACTTCTTCCTGGTCCCCAGCGGCAAGATCCGTGATTGCACCTTTGTGTGCTCCGAGGTACACTAACCCCTCACGGGGCTCCAAATTATAAATGGATCAAATCTCCTTTTTTTTAAACATTACTTAAAATAATTCTAACTTATAATTTCATTTATTATTCCCAAATTAAACTTTAAAGCTACATTAAATTTAGTTAACATCTAAAATTGTATAAAATAGTTTTTTTTTGTTAAAAATGTATATTTGTGTTTGTGGTAGGTCTGTGTGAGAATGAGATTTTGCTTTCGGGGAATTTTAAAATGGGGAAATATCAATTACCCGCAGAAATGGAATGGGGAAACTGGGAAAAATTTAAAATGTAACTTTTCACTTTGGGCTTATATTTATTTTTCCTATTTATAGTTTTAGTCTAGACTCAGCTTTCCCATTCATCCCGATAATAATAATAATTAGATGATAACCTCAGGAGCTTATGGCGGTTTGATTTAGAATATTGTCTGGAAAAGAATAACTTTCATGGTGGTTGCTTATAGGTCTGAACAATACATTTAAATTCTGTAATCTGAAAAAAAAAATCTATATATATTTTAACTTATTTTTAAATTGTTAGTTTCCCAATTAAAAATAAAATATTATGTCGAACAAGTGTTGGATATGGTTTTGATGTCGGGTAAAATAAAAACCTATCTCTAATGTGACTTATAATAATTATATATTTTCAAACCAGCGTTATTGGTATAAACTATAAAGATAAATACATTCTAAAAATAGATTTTATGATTAAATAAAAAATTCATGGCGTGAATTTTACTAACTACTTACATGGTAAAAACAATAGATATTGTATTAATTTTTGCCCAAAAATTTTGGCTGGTAATTTTTTTTTTTCCACCAGAGTTTCAGGAAGCTCAGTATCCCAAACAGGCCTATTCTTTGGTTTTTACCTATTGCAGAAACTCAATATGGAATACTTGTAGTACAAATATTGCTCTATTATCCTAAATATGGTGGTGCTCCTCTTAGGAGGGAGACTCCCACCTGCTCCTGATGTCTTCAGCGGGGTACATCTACAGTCAGGCCATGGTGGAGTGCAGCTCAGCACAGCACGGGCCGTTCTACGTCACCAACACGCTCGAGGTCTACCATCCCGACATAAAGGTACATAGAGCGAGTTGTGATATCAATATTCGCATCACTGTTGGTCGAAAAGAAATTTGTAGTAGCCCACAATTGGACAGCACTTATTTATTTTCTTTAATTTAGTAAATTCTTTTCGGGATGAAATTTTACATCCATTTCGATTTCCAGCTTTTGTCCTGGGTCAATTTTTTATATTCTTCATTCACGGTAGGAGTTTACCTCTGAAAGGTCTTTTTTTCTACCAATATCCTACTATATAATAGATTTCTGGTAGGGAAAAAGGCCTTTCAGAGGTAAACTCCTACCGTGAACGAACTATACAAGCCATATATTTTGTACTACCAGCTTGCAATGCTTGTCGTAGCTTCATATGCCTTATAATCTATCTTAAGACTAGGACAGACACAACATCCAGTCCCCAGCTGTCAATTTATCAATGTGAAAGAGTAAACACATATTTACATTGATTCATTTTCGGCCATGCCGCAATTGAACCCGCGACCTGTATCTCGGTAGACGGACACGCTACCGACTGAGCTAAGGTGTTTCACTCCGGCCTGATAAAACGATACGGTTGCATGTTCTTGTATTTATTGCTAGATAATTGGTATTTATGGCCCCGTGATTGAGCACCAATTAAAATGTTCTCGTTATCTAATGAAATGATTGGTAATTATATCCCTGTGATCAAGCGCCAATTATGGTGATTTTTCTTACACTTATTAAATACAGATAATTTTTCTTTAATATTACACGTTTTGTGTGTGTGTGTATATATATATATATACACACTCACAAGTGGCTGATATATGTCCTACCCCTTGCCTCTTGGACCCCTTGTCACCAGTGTCAAACCAACTAATGGAAAGAGTCCTGGCGACAGTTGTTGTGAAGGCTGGCTTCATATTGGATAGATAGAGCAAGCGTCACTTACTTTTTTGATAAACACCATAGAGTTGATTTTTGGAAGAAAAAAAAAGCTTTGTGGTGTAATCTATTGGCATTAATTCTGAAAAGTGCGTGACTTCTCCATGGATGAAGTATTAAAAGAATATTTTACATACAATACTTGAAAAAAAATACCTTCATCCATGACTTTTTTTTAAATATGAGAGGGGTCCAAATCAGTATCGTTACACTGATAAATCGATTTATTAATACAACAGGCAATTCAATTACATCATATTTCTTGTATTATTTATTATTATTATTAAGTTGTAATTCACACTGTCTACCCGGATCAGTAACAAGCTTACTTTGTTTGTTTTCACTTGAAATAATAAAAGCTAGTCAAGGTAGGCCTGCTTCCTCTCGGGGTAAATGAAGTGGACATAACTGCTCAGAATGGTAATAATCATCATTATCATCTGTTTCCAGCCTGTGACCGAGTCACTTTGGTAAAATGCCCCCATTCTTCCCACTTTAATGCTTCTCCTCTCACTTGCACACTTGTTATCTGCTATTGGCCTCGCTAATAGTTGAATATGATATCTGTATTTCGACTCAATCTATTTACTCTCAAAGCAGGAATGCTATAGCCAAGGGTAAGTGTCACATCTCTGCGCACCAGACACCGCTAGTGACTGTGATTGTGTCCCAGGATGTGATGGGCCAGGTGGGCGGAGGAGGCGTGTCCATCTACTACTCGCACACCCTCCAGCTGTTGCTGTTCAGCTACAGTCAGGGCCGTAGCTACGTGGCCCCACTCAAGAGTGTGGACGCAGGCCTCGGCTCCGTGTTCCAGATACAACTGGGCAAGGCGGGGGGCAACGGCGGCGGCAACAAGGCCAACAACGCCCAACCTCAACCGCTGTGTCAGTGGAGCGAGGTGCCCAACCACCCGGGACTCATCTGTAGCGTGATGCAGAGCAGTGAGTATTACCCTGTTAGTCGAGGAACGAGTTGTGCCTCTTTGTTGTCCTGTGGTAGCTAATAGCGAGCTGCTGTCCTGTGGTAGCTAATAGCGAGCTGCTGTCCTGTGGTAGCTAATAGCGAGCTGCTGTCCTGTGGTAGCTAATAGGGAGCTGCTCTCCTGTGGTAGCTAATAGCGAGCTGCTGTCCTGTGGTAGCTAATAGGGAGCTGCTTTCCTGTGGTAGCTAATAGCGAGCTGCTCTCCTGTGGTAGCTAATAGCGAGTTGTTGTCCGGTGGCAGCTAATAGCGAGCTGCTGTCCTGTGGTAGCTAATAGTGAGCTGCTGTACTGTGTTAGCTAATAGCGAGCTGCTGTCCTGTGGTAGCTAATAGCGAACTGCTGTCCTGTGGTAGCTAATAGCGAGCTGCTCTCCTGTGGTAGCTAATAGCGAGCTGCTCTCCTGTGGTAGCTAATAGCGAGTTGCTGTCCTGTGGCAGCTAATAGCGAGCTGCTGTCCTGTGGTAGCTAATAGCGAGTTGCTGCCCTGTGGCAGCTAATAGCGAGTTGTTGTCCTGTGGCAGCTAATAGCGAGTTGCTGTCCTGTGGCAGCTAATAGCGATTTGCTGTTCTGTGGTAGCTAATAGCGAGTTGTTGTCCTGCGGTAGCTAATAGCGAGTTGTAGTCCCGCGGTAGCTAATAGCGAGTTGTAGTCCCTCGGTAGCTAATAGCGAGTTGTTGTCCAGCGGTAGCTAATAGCGAGTTGTTGTCCCGCGGTAGCTAATAGCGAGTTGCTGTCCTGTGGTAGCTAATAGCGAGTTGCTGTCCTGTGGCAGCTAATAGCGATTTGCTGTTCTGTGGTAGCTAATAGCGAGTTGTTGTCCTGCGGTAGCTAATAGCGAGTTGTAGTCCCGCGGTAGCTAATAGCGAGTTGTAGTCCCTCGGTAGCTAATAGCGAGTTGTTGTCCAGCGGTAGCTAATAGCGAGTTGTTGTCCCGCGGTAGCTAATAGCGAGTTGCTGTCCTGTGGTAGCTAATAGCGAGTTGCTGTCCTGTGGCAGCTAATAGCGATTTGCTGTTCTGTGGTAGCTAATAGCGAGTTGTTGTCCTGCGGTAGCTAATAGCGAGTTGTAGTCCCGCGGTAGCTAATAGCGAGTTGTAGTCCCTCGGTAGCTAATAGCGAGTTGTTGTCCAGCGGTAGCTAATAGCGAGTTGTTGTCCCGCGGTAGCTAATAGTGAGTTGTTGTCCCGCGGTAGCTAATAGCGAGTTGCTGTCCTGTGGTAGATAATAGCGAGTTGCTGTCCTGTGGCAGCTAATAGCGAGTTGCTGTCCTGTGGTAGCTAATAGAGAGTTGCTGTCCTGTGGCAGCTAATAGCGAGTTGCTGTCCTGTGGTAGATAATAGCGAGTTGCTGTCCTGTGGCAGCTAATAGCGAGTTGCTGTCCTGTGTGTCCAGGTAACAACCCTGTCATCCTGATGCTCAAGCCGGATACTATCCTGGTCCAGGAGATCAAGGTTATCCCCGCTAAAGCTAAGATAATGGACATGGTGGCCATAAGACACCCCTCGTCCAACTCTGACCACCGCACCACCCTCATCTTGCTGTGTGAGGACGGCAGCCTCAGGATCTACATGGCCGCCATGGAGCAGACGGGTTTCTGGCTGTCCTCCATCGTCCAGCCGATCGGCACCGTCACCTCCGCCAAACCCGCCAAGAAGAAGAAGGTCACCAAGTCGGGAAAACCAGCGGGTGGGTGTCTGGATGAGAATTAGGGGGGTTCAATTCAACTTTTAGAAGTTGTTACAAAACCTAAATTCTTAAGTCACAATTTTATATCTCTGTGCTAAAATTTCAAATTTAATTGATTTGATTCAATATTATTTCATATTTTATCTGGCTTAAAAATATATAAATAGATTGTACAAAAACATCAAATTTAATTAAAAATCCAAATTTTTCCAATAATTTTTTTCACAAAAAAATTTTAATCTCTTAGATAAATATGTCTTCATGGATTGATTTATCATAAAAATATAACTTGAGATATTTATATCTGCTCTAACTTACTTGAACTCAAATAAAACTCATAGGTTTTAGTTTTAACTCGACTAAAAGTGGGAAATGCCCTTCTTGCACACACCTACATTTCTTTCTTTTAAATCGAAACCGAGTATTTGTTGAGCAGTGTTTTCCAAACTGCATGTGGCACGTGCGTGACATAGCATTGAGGTTTTTTTATTTGTTTATATTTTTATAACAATAAACAAACTAACACACGGACTCTTCTAAGCCTTTCTTCCCTTCTGTCATGGCTTTGTTTAGCTAATAATTATCCCTTATACTTAATAAAAAGTAGAAGCTGATGTTTTAAGTAGAGAGAATCATTGAAAACTTAACTGAAATGTTCTGGGAATTAAATTTACTAGAATCAAAATAAAATGTTGAAAAGGGTATAGAAGGGCAAGACTGCAGGCCATAATTTATTTTTATTTGTGAACTTGGGGCCCACAGTTTTATGGCAAGTGTGTGGACCTCTCCTTTAAGGGCCGGTCTTGTGACTACCGGATAAATATTGCTATCGGGAGGTTAAAGTTAGCGACCAGATAAAGGTTATCAGACACTTTAATATTTTATGTGTATCATGGACTTATGAATTTATCTGCCGGATAGCTATCTGTAGGACATATATATTTCTATGCAGAAAACGCAAGGCTGGTACTGCTTTTACTGGTGCGTGCATGCGTATAAGCGCTACAACGCTCAACATTTGTTAAATAATGGCGGCTAAACGAGTGCAAGTAAACAAATGGCGTCACGAGGGCGCAGAAGACAAGATGTCTTGCAAGTACTAATCTCGATGTCTGCCAAAATGTGGCCAATAGTTGGGTACAACGTTTACAAAATTTCATTTATTGTACTCACATTTTGATAATTTGTTCTTATATAGATATAGCTCTAGAAATAGCTTGTTAGTTTATGTAAAAGTGTGAATTAAATGTTCTAACTTTATATAGTTAGATTCCGGGCCTGTGTCAACTAAACACGCGAACCAAGATTTTAACCTAATAACAGATTCTGATTCGTGAAACCTCATGAAAAACAACGCGTCACTACGGCAACGCCCATTTTAATTTACAGTTAAAAGTTATCAGGTACTTAAACCTCCCGATAAAAATGTTATGGATAAATACATTTTATCTGGCAGATAAATGCTATCTGGTAGTCAAAAGATGCACTTTTAACTTACCCACCAGATGTACATATTTATCTGCCAGATTAATATTCATCCAGGAGTCATAAGACCAGCCCTTAATGTTTTATTTAAAATAGCAGTTTGGTGCCTTTTTCCTTTGTGATAAATAAAAATATAAATACTTCTCAGCAGCACTTCAATATTTATTAGAATTGGATCAAATCCACTATTTTATGAAAATGAATTTTGGAAAAAAATTATAAATATAAGAGGAAATAAAATGGAAAATACTAAAATCCTAAATTTTCCCAAATCCTTATGTCTCGAAGATCCCTAAGGATTCGGGTCTTGAATCTTGAAGATCCCTAATGATTTCAGTGTTTGAGGATTTGAAGGTTCCATCTTTAGAAATCATGAATGTATGTTGAGAGCCGTCATATTTGTATTCCTGGGCCACTTTGAACCCCCCGTTTCCCCTCCTGGTTAACGGGAGTTTTATTTCCTTTCTTTAATGTAGAGCTGTAAGCGATACTATGTCGTCGAGAGGGGTATGTGACTGGTGAGAGTTTGGTAAACTTCATTCTAAAGGATTGGTGAAACTCATTAAATACATTTATGTTGGGTGTTTTGTTTTCTTACCGTCAATCCAGAATTTTGATAGAGATAATTGGGTGTTATTTTATATTGTCAAATAAACTTTTGACTATCTCTAAGCTATGATATTAGTTTGTATTTGACAATGCACTGTTCCCAACTGTCGTGCGAAGAAGGTGGCACCATCGCAATCGTGGACCCAAGTATTGTCACTGTTCCAGGTGTGGTCACGTTCCCTGTAGACTTCTTTGAACACTGTCAGGTGATGAACGACGTGGAATACGGAGGGAACGACTTGCTGCAGATCTACAACACGCAGCAGATCAAACACCGGCTAAACACCACAGGTGGGCGTCCTTTGTATCCTCTTAGTTCCGTTACACAAACACCACAGGTGGGCGTCCTTTATATCCTCTTAGTTGCGTTACACAGACACCACTAGGTGGGCGTCCTTTATATCCTCTTAGTTGCGTTACACAAACACCACAGGTGGGCGTCCTTTATATCCTCTTAGTTGCGTTATCCAGTAAGTCTGGGCAAATCCAAGGTTTTCAGTTTAGAATATAAACCAAGTCTTATTAACTCAAATTTGATCCCAATCAAATTTCATATTAAAATGTTATCAATTGCTAGAGTTGTGCGAATCTTCAAAACTTTGATTTTTATTAAGTCCAGCTTCAATAATCAAAAAGCTTTGCCAATAAAAGTATTGAGGTAAAATACTTGGTTTTTGGTTCATTTAATCGCATTCATAGTTGTTGTATACAGTTCAAATTAATATTCATAGGGAAAAAAGACTGAAGCAATTGAGTGTAAGTTGTGATACTAATTCAACTTGGATAGTAAAAAAAAAAAATTAGGGGTGTGTGGGATTCCCAAATTTCATGATCCCTACAGGGGGAAAAAACATTTATTGTTATATTTGGTTTTAAATTCAACATTGAAAAGAGGATAGGATAGGATAGGAAGGCAGGCAAGGCAGGTCCTACACACTTAACCAAAAACCTGTAGGCCTCAAACTTTACAACAAAACACGTGCTTATGGGTACACAATTCCCCTTCTTCAGCAGAAGACTGCACTATTGGAGCATGAGCAGAGACGGGTCATTGTCACTTGGACTCTGTAATATTAATATTCACAATCTCCAGTTGAATACGAATCCTAGCAAGATTCAGTTCTGGAGTCAACATTTTGAAGCCTGACAGAATGTGTCTGTATGATATAACTAAAACCACATACCGCTATTTAACCTCGAACCTAAACTTGTAATCGTTTTGATCTACAGGAATGTATGTTGTATCCACCAAACCCACTGGTTTCAACCTTGAAATAGCCAATCAGGACAACTCGTTGGTGATCACAGCGCTGCGCGTGCTGTTAGGAACTCAGGACTCCCAGAGGGCTCCCTCATATGTCGAGGTTTGTATCGTACTTTTCTCCAAGGCATCCTATGAATGGTAAAAAAAAATAAACTTGGTTTCAGTAAAGAATGTTTAGGTATCAGTTAACATTCAAATTCTTGATCCAAGCTGAGTATTTATTATTATTAAACACACTCTTGGGCTTTTTATTTTATTTTATAAGATTATGTATCTGTCTTGTATTATGTGTGATGGGAAATATGTAGTTGCCATTATCTGAATTGATAACTGTTACATCGATGGGTCAGTTTCCACTGTCTAAGTTGAAAATTGTTGCACTGTATGGGAAATGCTCTTAATATTTAGGTGGTGTGGCAGGTTTGAAAGTCCTGGTTGTGGGTACCGGCATGGATGGGTCTGGTTGTGGGTACCGGCATGAATGGGTCCAGGCTTGTTTGGGTCTTTGTGGTTTGCGTCAAAACGACGATTGTTGCGTCTTTATTCTGAACCATTTCCGCAGGTGTTTGGACGCAGTGTGCAGACTAACGTCGCTCGCAACCGGTGGTTCGACCTGCCCTTCACTCGCGACGAGAGTCTCCAGGCGGACAAGAAGATCACAGTCACATTTGGGCCTTCTCAGGACCCGGAAGGTGTCACCATGGTGGACTCCATCAAAGTGTATGTGGACACTACGGAACTATTTTATGGGACATCTTTACCTATAATGTGTAGTTGGGCGCTTCCCGAGACCACGTTTCTTATATTCGAAGCCAAGCCTAATTAATATTTCGACTTTGCATCGAAATTAAAATGTGGAGTTTCCACACCTTTATAGCTAGCTTAGCTCTTCAGAGGCCTCATGGTCTAAGGCATCACGCTCGCAATGATGGGGAAGTTGGGGTTTGAACCTCGGTTGGATGTAGTAAGGGTGTGTACGGCTCGAACGTGTAGTAAAACACTTCTTACAGGTCCTTACAACAAGTGTGGATCTCTAGCAGTCGTGTTTGTTGAACTGTCTTGTGTGTTGTCCAGATATGGGAAGACAAAGGACGCATTCGGTTGGCCAGAAGAGACCGAAGATCTGGCAAGTACGTCGGCAGCCCCTGTACAGGCCACGACCGGGGTGGGCGCAGACACGGACAACTTGGTGGCCACGCCTGTACAGCTCACTTCTCTAGACAGGTGCGTTCGTACACACTCGGGCTCTATGTCGGTTAGAAACATTGTCTCTATTCCTGACAGATAAAGTCAAGCTCATGAGAGTTGAGTCTATTAAATATACCAAGGCTATCACGCACCCGTAGAACAGGTCGAGAAAATAGGATTAAAACTAGAAACCAAAATAAAAACTGAAATATTGGATGAATTTGGAACAGTTTATTCCAAGCTTGAAATAAAAAATTTCTATCACAAAATGCAATATGCGAAGCAAACCAATATTGGTCACCAATAACAATAGCCCAGTTCCTTATAGTTCCTTATTGCCGTTTTGTTTGGTTACCGGAACATTCATTTCCTAGGATTTGAGAGCAGACTAGTAATAAAAATCATGGTATTAGGATTGATTCTTTCGATAACAGTTTGGATTGAGGGTATCAATTAATCTAGTTCGATAACCTTAATAAAGAACTTAGTTGTGATCTACCCTCTGTATACCCCAAAAGATAGCAGTCTTACCTTGCTTGGTTCCGCTATGGAGCAGCTTACAAGACAGGCCCCTAGTGTAATCTGTAAGAGTTCAGAAAGGCAACAATAGAACACATATTGGATATTTTTACTCGTGAAGCCTTCTAATTGTTGAAGTGGAAGCCTATTGTGCTAATCTGACTGAGAGTGCGATGGATGCACCCCGCAGGATGGTGTCCGGAGTGTTGGAGGTGCTCGACGGCTGCTTCACCTTGTTTGGCAACACTATGGAGGAGTCCAAGCTGGCCCAGAGGGGAACGGCCATTGAGGTAGCCACGCGACTCCTGACGCTGCCCACTCCGATGAGTGTGCAGGTGCACACCAAGTGCCTGCTGGCCGCGCTGCACACTACCAAGATCTCGTACCATAGCTACAAGGTACACTCTCTTCAAGATGTTAACGCTATGTTATGTTTTGTTCAAACTAGACTCCTCTGGCAGTCGACAGATTCGTAAAAATATCAAATACAATTATTATTAGTATTATTATTATGAAGACCTTGACCGATATTACAATTTTAAGAAATTGGTAAAAGGAAATATAAAGACTTAAGTAA
Source organism: Timema poppense (assembly GCA_902141375.1). NCBI lineage: Eukaryota > Metazoa > Arthropoda > Insecta > Phasmatodea > Timematidae > Timema > Timema poppense. Next base: position 881 of record CABFOV010006426.1, on the reverse strand, counting down.
TGAAAGCGTAACAAAATCCCAAAAAATGACAACATTGTTTATTTAACATTTAATGTTCTTTTTGTTGTTTTTTTAGCACAGTGTCCTACTACCCATTCAGGTTATACGTCTATATACTAATTACACTTGGCTTAGGTATTAGTAAGGCTTAATTTAGAGGAAATGCACCCGCATTTGAATGGAAGGAAAGTTGAAAAATATTTAGGGAAAACCACCCTCAATGCACCCAGCCAGGATCGAACCCTGACCTTTCTGTCTTCAGCAGTCTAGTCCAACACGAGAGTAGTGTGTTAGTCCATTCGCCCACCGGAGCGGGTGTTCTTTTAGTAGTTTATGCTGTAGTAGACATGGCAGTCAAAATATAATTTTCAGTTGCACAAAGTCTGAAACAATATTTTCACTTTAACCAAAATTCAACATTTTTAAAGATATAATATTTGAAAGAAAATTGAAGGTCGGCCCCCTATGTATTTGAGAAATAAAGAATTTGACTCATCTCTGATTTAAAGCTATTTGAGATTCGGGGGATTAAAAAAATATAAAAACAAATTTTTAATATGATTTTTAGGGCTTTTATTTTGGTTAAAAGTGGACTTAACACAGCCCTAACTTGTTATAATCACTTTTCAGGACCAAGCGCTTTTGAACCACATCAACACATCCCTGGCGACTCTGCGCTCCGTGGAGGATCCTCGGGACCTGGACGCCGAGGCGTTCTACCGTCTGGTGCTGACTGCAAGGGGCATAGCTGTTGCTCGCCCACACAACCTCGCCAAATTTGCTGACAACCAGGACAAGATGCTCACTCTCCCTGACGATGGTGAGTCTAGTAGTGCTCACTCTCCCTGACAATGGTGAGTCTAGTAGTGCTCACTCTCCCT
>CABFOV010006425.1:0-34831 GCA_902141375.1 Timema poppense | reverse complement strand
CTCTCCCGCCTCTCTATTTGTTGCACAAAGCCACTTATGTAAGAATGGTTGAACTGCTGTTATTTTTAACCAAAGAGAAAAATTTTATTTGCCTAAGACTATACACAAATCATGGTTTCCATGGTAGTATACACAAATAAAGATTGTACAGATGATTCACTACCCGCACAAAAGGAAAACTTGGTAAATTCGCTATGAAAATTGGGTTTTAGTTTTAGGCCACTATTTTTATTGGCATCCTGGACCTCAAACCTTTAAAATGAGTGTTCGTTTCTCAAAGTCTGTTCAGCCATTTCCTCATAAGTTCTATTACTGGAAACGGGCTTATCAAATTTTATATAAGATGATTATAGTTGACTAAAGAGAGAAACCACATCATTTAGGGATGCTATTTCAGTTAGTGAAGGATTAGCAGTAACTTTCGACTGTGCAGACTGTCCTCTATTTGTGCAAAATGTTTTAAACCCAAATGTTTCTTTGATCTTTACCCCCACCCAACGGGACACTTGTAGCATGTTGTAAAACATAAAATTTGTGTTTTAAGACTACAATGTTTTCAAACATTTTTCAGTTGATTTTCCAACAAGTTGTAAAACATTGTTTCAAAACACAACTTTTACAACTTGTGTAGCCTAAAAGCACTATTTATTACTACTCGTTCGGGTTATACGTCCATGTACTAATTATTCCAATGGGTTCTTATATGACTTATGCAGGGTCATTATAGACATATAGAACAATGACCCCCATCATGTGTGCTCATTCCGCAGATTAAAATATAGAGACTGTGGCACCTTAAACCGGCGGTCACGCCGTGCTAATTTCGAGTCCAATATAAGTTTGAAGGCATATATCCAAAATAACGGCAGAACCAGGATCCACACTTATGTAGAGTCGTCGTATACATGTAGAACTACTATTTCCACCATGTGTACTAGCTCCGCAGATTCAAATATATAAATTGTAGCACCTTAAACTAGCACCCAACATATCTGTTTTAGGCTAATATAGTTTAAAGGCAATCAATCTGAAAATAACGGCAGAACCAGGTTCCACGACCATGCAGGGTCTATTTTTACACCAATAACTATAATGGCCACCATGTGTGCTCATTCCGCAGATTCAAATATAGAAACTGTGGCACCTTAAACCGGTGGTAGCACAGTGCTAATATTGAGTCCAATATGGTTTAAAGGCATATATATCCAAAATAACGGCAGAACGATTATCCACACTTATGTTGGGTCGTAGTATACATGTATAACTATTATTCCCACTGTGTGTTCTAGCTCCGCAGATTTAAATATAGAAACTATGGTACCTTAAACTAGCGTCCTATAACTTTGTATTAGGTTATTATTGTTTAAAAGCAAGCTTTTCATAAGATTCCCTTAATCTTAGTGCTTTCTATTAACTGTTTTTAAACTAATATTTGACTCTAGTGCTCTCTATGTTATTTTTTTTAAACTAATTATCTACTCTATTGCTACCTATTAGAAATTTTGGAACTAAATTTTTGCTTGGTTTCATTTATTTTTCTAATGTTGGTTAAAAACTGTTAGTTTATTGTGGTTGTGGCGGACTTCTGGGAGCTAAGCGGCGGTGTTAAATTTCATTTTGTGACGTTTCTTCAACCTTATATTAATGTGATATTTGTTCGAGAAAGACTTGAGAGATTTATTTTCATAACTTATCAATTTCATTCCTATACATAAGCTATACTATATTTTTTTAATAATGAAGATTAATTGTTCAATTTGTGGTGATTTATTTATTTTGGCCTCTGAAGTAGTCACCACTAGATGCGGACACTTATTTAATTACGAATGTCTCGTTAAGTGGCTAGAAAGGTAACTTTCATCTTTAATTTGAGCGTCATACTTATTTTATTGGTAGGATATATTCTATAAATGATTTGACAATATTAAAGAGTATACAACACAATACAAAGCAGACTGATCACGTCACTAAGTCCCCCCATCCCCGTCTCAAATTGCATGTAATGTAGCTTCTATGCAGCGCGCCGTTGCCGTATCCGCTTGATTATTATTATTATTATTATTATTATTATCACCGCGTCTTACTACCCGTTCGGGTTATACGCACTTACGCTAATGTGTAANCCCGTTCGGGTTATACGCACTTACGCTAATGTGTAATGGTAAGGTGATTGTGAGATGAAATGAAGGACCTACAGTTTAACGTGGAATCCGAACCACGGTGGAGAACTGGCATTCCTCACATTCACAAGATGTCTTGTCAGAGGTGAAGGAAGGGTTTGGTAATCAGATAAATCTGTGCCGGGGCCGAGGATCGAACCCCGGCCGCCAGCATAGACGTCTGACACCTTACCCCTAGACCGCCAGGTCACCTATCCGCTTGATACATTTACAATATCTAGAATATAAATTTATCAAGCCATACGTTTATAAACGTAATGATAACTTATTTGAAGTTTGTTTTGTCATTAACTATTTATTTGTCTTTTATTATATATGTATTTTTAACTCCACGTCTTATTAAGTTCGGGTTATATGCTTATGTACCTACTAATTACCTCAATGATTTAAGGGATGAGGAAGATTATATTTGATAGAAAGTGTACCTGTATTTGCGTGGAGGAAGAGTGGAAAACTATTTTGGGAAAAAAACTCAATACCCTATATCATTCTTAGATTCGAACCTGGATCTCCCTATCATTAGCAGTCTAGTCTACTGCAAAAGTGGTGCGTTGGACCATAAGGCCATAAAAATGGGTTTTTGGCATGTTGAAATGAAAATTGTTTTCAAAAATAAGTTTAAACGAGTTTTTTCTCCATCTCTATCCATGTAAATGTTTGTTTACTCTTGTTATTTAATTAGTTAAGGATCCATTAACTAAACAAAACCAGGGGTGCAGAATATGTCCGAACGCGCGAACGAGGTTCGGGGAAAATTAAAGCAGTCCTGGGGAAATTTGGGTCAGGGAAAGGTCCAACCATTCTGTTGATGACGTTTTTAATACATTCTGGTTCTGATATGGTAGTTTCATTTGTATGAAAAACTAAGGCCGATGACACTCTGACACTCGGCACCCACACTATCAGTATGTGCCATAGTGTGGCAGTGTCGGTGTGAGAACAAAGAGTTGTGGTGTCTAGGGGCTAAGATAATGTGTCAGCGTTCTAGATAGGAAGTCAGAGGTTGAGATCAGGGGCAACTAATAATCTAATTCAATCTGGCTAAAGGCATGAGTCATCAGTCATCTACCCTACCGCGGGTGTTTGGTAGCTACGGTGGGCAGGCGGTGGAGGGTAGGGTAGGGTGAGCGATGTTTTGTTTTAGTTTGAATTCACTCACTCTTATATCGCAGCCTAATTACACAGCGATGTGCTCACAGTTTATTTAAATTTGTGAAATGTGTTTCGTAATAATTGTATAGCCATGAAATTGTTATATTTAGTGGACCTATTAGGTTTTGTACATTGTACAATAGATAAATTTTTATAACAAATTAGATGGTTTAGTGAAACAATTGTTAATATGTCAACTGTGCTTGTTGTGAGTGGCATGGCAGACGTGATAAACTCGGTTATCACATATTTAATAAACATCCCCAAGAAAAACCTATAAGTAAGGATAAAGAGAGTATTGAAAGTTTTGTAAATCTTAAATTATGTGATTAGTAAAAACTATAGTCATAAATAGCGATAGTATTTTCCCTAGTGTTGTTTATAGTGATAAACCTTGCAGTAGTGGCGAGTCTACGAAAAAACGAAAAATCTATGAAAATCAACAATTAAACCAAGACCTCCCGGAATTACACTCCATTCCCTCTTACTATCAAGATGTGAAATTAAATGTTGGTACCCGTAAGCCAACTGGTATCGATGAACAATTTATAATGTTAGGGTTATTGTCTACAAACTGGGTATTTTGAGGGTGAAAAATGGAGAAATTCATATGTGAAAAAAAATATTGCATTTCTATAATTAAGTTCTAAACATTACTAAAATGATGACATTTAAAGGAACACTTTTAATTTTTATTATTTTAGTATTTATTTGCAATTATTAAAATATAGGTTAACAGGGGAATGACTTTAAGTATAATATAATTTCAACTAATGTTACTAACCTTCAATTTTAGCTTAAAATATGTTTCATAAAAACATAAATTTTCTGCACTTAAAGGGAGCCTATTTACTGAAACATTGTTTTCATTGCCTTCATCATCTTCACTAATCGAGTAAACATCTTCATAATGCTACTCTTTGCAGTCTTTTGGCTGATGACCGACAACAAGTTCATCTTCCGCAAAACATGATATTTTAGATTCATATCTTTTTGTGCCAATTTTGTAATGTGTGCACCTTTATCACACTTATAACAATTAAGTTTTCGTAAGCTCAGAATACAAGATTTTGCATCCCCAACTACTTGATGTACTTGCATGATACCATAACGTTTCAAGCATTTTTGTTCCAACTGTAATGATACATTTTCACTTTGGTTGTTGGCTATTTGCAATAATATCTATCCCAAGAACATTTTCAGTTAAAGTTGTTATTAAAGTTTCAAATGTGGCTACATCATTACCTTCCGCCAGAAGCCTGTCTGCTGTCCTTTTACATACCGCCCCAACACCATCGGGAGCACCTTTCCCATGGCCAACTTCCAAATAATTCCAATGTGACCTACCCCCAATATTATCCCACACAAATAACACACAGAGGTAAGCACAAGAGAGCTATAAATTTATTTCCAGAAAAACATGGTACAGCTCAATGAGGGAGAGGCGCTTAAGAGTAATAGCGTTAACCATAAGCCAGATGGGCTATAAGGCACAAGGGGCACCGCCAAGGCTTGATGGGCACAATAACAATAACAACATCAGGCGGCTTCTTATACTTAAGACGTTCCCAAAATGGCGTCATCAGAGAATAGCATAAAGCTCAAACTAATTGGTCTCCTGTTACACAATAATAAATGTATATATCAACAGCATGGGCAGAGAGCCAACCCCCGCTCCAAGTTCAAACATTTGGTGAGTCAAGAGCTCAAGTCCTTAACCTAAACGATGATAGTGACATTAATGTAATATTCGGCATGATATAAAGTCCAAGTTTAGGTAAGAATACCTAAATGAATTAATAACAAACAAGACGCCGTCATCGGATATAAGCACTAGGTGGCCCGCGGCCCCACATTTAACAACCATATAAAAATAGACTCCAGCAAAGAAACAACAATAAACTAGCCTAACATTAACATCCAACAAAGTGTCCATACTACAATTAATCTCTTCGCTGGCTCGCGGCCCCACATTTAACCAACCTTGGTAGGAAACAAGGCGGTAAATATAAACTATTTGCGGACATTAAGGATACAAAAATATTTAAGGAGTCCAAGTATTCATTAAGTAAACATCGCCTTAAGGGCTGACGTAACAGATCGTCGCAATAAATATTAGTCGTAGATTTATGAATGGAATTTTGAAAGATAGAAGATATTATAGCCAAAATGAATTTAGAAAACAGCGACGAGCCTACATAGTAGATAGGCTATTTACCTTGAAAGCCAAGAGTATAATGTGTGTCCCTACTCTGGGCCCCAATCATTATATATATCCTGTGATAAACATGTGTTCTCAGCGTGCGGAGTAGAAGGGGGCGGTGGATGTTCGAGAACAATCTCGAGGGCCTACGAACGTTGTTCGCATGTAGAAATATAGTCCATAGAAGTTTTTTGAATGCGCCCGGCGGCGCGCGCAGATTGACGTTCGCTTGTCTTTTTTCCACTTGGGAGAAAGGGAGCTCTTCCAACACGGCCAGCAGCGAGCTTCGAACCCCGGTTCAGTCGAGCGTGGATTTTGTGGTGGGGTGGATCTCGGGTTTATTGTAGACAAGTCGGAACGAGTCAACTGGGGCTGGCTTGGTGAGTGATGCAACTTCTTCTTTGCCATGTTGTAACAAGATTACAATGTCTCCCCTTGGGGGAGGATGAAGACGTCCTCGTCTCTGGGCGAATGACGAGGGGGCGCCACCCCCGGCATCCACAGCTGGTCTGAAGACTATGATGTTGATTTTGTCTCAGGCCTTAGTAGACAGCCACTTCTAGACATGACGAAGCCCCTCAGTGACCCGTACACGAACTCCATGGCAGACTCTCTTACAGAATGTCCACTCCCGCCCATGCTGCTTCCCATATAGTTCACAAGAGTAGTTGGGGACAGTGAAAAACAGCTCTGTCTCACACCATGAATAGAGGTGGTGCACGTAGTGATTAGCTCGTAGACCTCGCACAGTAGCTCGGCGTCCCGTCGCAGAGAGAGATAGGGGCGGAACCAGAAGGAAGCAGGAGGCTACTCTGAGAACACATAATACACATGTTTACCATGTCCAAAATTAAGTTCACAAGTCTTCCACCAAACATGTCCGCCATCGGTACACACGAGTCCTATGGACATCGTCTATCACAGAGGTCTCACAAGACCACACCCAATTCATAGCCAAGAGGCGAAACAACACTCGCACCGTTTAGTTAGTCTGGCCACAATCACTTACCCTCAGGCATGGTACATATACGGGGCAAGTAGCACTTATGGTGTCCCAGACGAAGCGGCGCATAATAACACGCTCCACATACCGAACTTAAGTATATATATATATATATCATAGAGGCAGGCTATACACTAGTATTCTATAAAGTAGAGACGTAAATTAAGAAAAGATAAAGTGAAGATAAAGGTGTGAACGAGCGAGATGAAGAAATGGGTGTATATAAGTAAAGTGATGTGACAATAATCAAAGGGGTGACAATAAGTTAAGGGGGCCCCCATATATAAATGTATATAAACTTTAAACAAATATAATTATATATTAATTACGTGACTTTGACACATACTCATAAATAAACCATTATTTTACAAAAGGGGAAATCACATTAGCGGAGACCAATTGACACATTACACTACGGCTTTAAAGTGGCTCACGTGCGCTCTACGCACCAAGGTGGGATCAGCAGCATCTCTTAACATCACCGATACCGGTGTGAGGAACTTGACCAGGGACCACTCCACTTGTAAGCCAATTTTGCCGATAATCTGTCGGCAGCCGAGCTAAGGGGGAAACACTTGCACACAACTTTGTCCCCAAGCTTAAACGAGACGGGAATGCGTCCTCGGTTGTAAGCTGATGCTACCTTTCTCTGAGATCTTTGGATGTTTTTGAAAGCTAGCTCACATCTTTCCTCATACGGGCAATCACTAGCGTTGTCCAATATCGGGTCAATATCCCAGTTGGTTAACTAGGGGTGGTTCAAATCCCTGTTGAGGAGGATTGAGGAAGGGGTGGCCTTGACCTACTCGTGAAATGCAGCATTAAATGCGATGTTTAAAACACCAATGTCCTGATCCCAGCGAGAGTGATCTTGGTGATGGAAAATCGTGAGGGCGATATTTAAGTTGCGATTGAATCGTTCTACATGGTTAGGGGATGGGTTATACGGGCTGGTAGTCACGTTCTTGATTCCCCAAGAGAAACCCATATCCCCGAAGGCCCTGGACCTAAAACATGTTCCGTTGTCACTAACAAAGACCTTCGGGGTTCCTAAGATCGCCCACACACGCCTACATAAGGCATTTACCGTCGTCATCGCCTTCATATTCCTTAGGGGAATGAGGACGACAAATTTGGAAAAGGCGTCCATAACAACGAGAATATATGTGTTGCCTAGGGTGGACCGAGTTAGCGGTCCTACGTAATCAATAAAAACCTTTTCCCACGGCCTCTTAGGTACATCCGCCGAGTGGAAACCAATTTTAGAGTTACGAGCGGGCTTTGTTAACTGGCAAGGTTCACACTTGCGTACCCAATCCCTAACATCTCTGATGAGGTGGGGCCAAAAAGCTCTTTACATATTTAGCGTTCAGTCTTAAGGACACCACAATGTCCACCAAGGAGGGAGTCATGAAAATACCTGAGTAACATCGGCCTGAGTTTCTCGGGCACAAAGTATCTAAGTTTACCATTAATCCTAACAATGAGTAGGTCTTTATAGATACCAAAACTACCTACCTTCTCACCCTTCTTTGACCTATCAATAACTTGCAAGCAAAATTGATCTTCAGACTGGTGGTCCTTAATAGATACAAACGACTCTGGGATAGTGTGTATGACGCATAATGAGTTTCCTTCACTATCGTCACCAACGGGCTCCTTATCCTCTGACATGCGGGACAACGCATCAGCTACAACATTGAGTTTGCCGGCAACATGGTGGGTGGTGAAGCTGTATCTGGACAGCTTCCAGACCCACCGACCAATTTTCCCGAGTTGTTTAGGTTGGTTCCACATCCAACTCAGCGCCATGTTGTCGGTGAATTAGTCAAACGGACGAAGCTCAAGGTAATCTGTAAATTTCTCTATACCAACGATACAACTGAGACATTCCTTTTCGTACATGCTGTATTTCCTTTCAGCTGGGCTAAGAGTCCTTCTATCAAATGCTATTGGCCTACTCCCTTCAGGTGTCAGTTGAGAGAGAACGGCCCCAAGCGCTACCGAAGAAGCGTCTACGTACAATTGAAAGTGAAGGGAAAAATCGGGCATACGTAAGACAGCCGGTGAAACGAGGTGGCGCTTGAGCCCGATAAAGGCATTATTCTGGTTGGGGTACCACGTGAATGTGGGTCCTTTCCTCTTTAATGTGTTCAAGAGGTTAGCAATCTCAGAGAAGTTAAGGATGAATCTCGCATAATAGGCGCACATGCCCAGGAAGCTTAAGACACTTTGATGTTCTTGGGGACAGGAAAGTATAAGATCGGTTTGACCCACTCGGGGTCGACGAAGAGGTTCACTTCAGAAATAATGTAACCAAGGTATGGGACAGATCTTTTCGCCCAGGTGACCGTCTCAGAGTTAACGGTCAACCCAGCGCTACGCAAGCGCCGTAATACAACTTCCACATGACGCAAGTGGTCCTCAAAGGACTTGCTGTAAATGCAAATATCGTCCAGATAATTGAACACAAAGTCGTATTTCAAATCAGCCAAGATGTGATCCAGTACCCTACTAAGTGCCTACCTCCCACAGCTTATATACAATGGGACGCAATTGAACTCGTAGACCTGCGGTTTATTTTTTGAAACATTCAGAAAGTGCGCATTAGTGGAAGCTGGAATTTAAATCGATAAAGCTGTAATATTTGGCTCCACCGAGATGCTGGAAGGCGGATTCAATGCTGGGCATGGGGTAGGGGTCGAAAACAATTTTTTATTAAGTTTTCTATAGTCAACAATAAGCCTATGTCCATGACCTTCACTCGGGATGATGAATGCGGGACTAGCATACGGTGATTTAGGAGCGTGAATAACCCCTTTATCCTCCAAATCTTGAATAAGATTCCTAAATATCTCCAACTTAGGCGGCGCACAGGAGTAAGGACCTTATCTGACGGGAATGTGGTCCAGAGCAAAAATGTCGTATGGCAAAACGTCATACTTCCCCCATCTGTCAGTGATGACGTCAGGGAACTGGCCTTTCAAATGATTAATAGCCACGCGCTCGTCAACAATGAGAATAAGCCGTCCCCGAGACAAAATGGAATACGTATACCCGGCTAAAAGTTTAAAGACCTTTCCAAGCGTCCTAAATCCAACTTAACCTGAGTGTAAAACATAAAATCATTCCCTAGAATGTTATCAAAAGGTAATTCCGGGACGATGTAAAATGGACGTTTCCAAGAAAAACAACCTATCTTAATCGGGAAAATCACCTGAGAGTCTACCACTATACTCTGACCGTTTGCTACATTGTAGGTTTTAGGAGAGACTAATTTGTAGTCGAATTTGACTTTGCCTTCCAACCTATGCAAAAACTTAACACAAACAAAAGAATTACTGGCTCCAGTATCCAACAGATAATCACACTTCTCTCTTCTCACATGTACCATGACGACGGGAGTGGGAACACGTGGATTAAGACAACTCGGCGTGACCGAACCACGGCTATAAGCACACCTTACAGGTTTCCCGGTCTACACTGTCTCTGTATGTGACATAACCTCTTACACCGGAAACATCTAACACGTGAGAGGTCACGGGACGTCGAACTCCTAGTACTAGCGTTCCTAGAAATATTCCCCGGAAGAGCATAAGACGTGACAGCTCCCAAGGAGAAATCCATATGGGCGGGCTCGCTCGGTGAGGGGGAGGGGGATGTCTTCCAGGAGTATCAGGGCAGGGAGGGGTGGAAAGGTGGTGGGGGTAGATTATATGTGCCACGGGGGTGATATCGCAGTGTGGAGGAGGGGTCGTTCCTGGGGATGTCCTTCAGGGCAGGGAGGGGAAACGTTTACTAGGAACATCGATCTCCGACTTAGACGGCGTGTTCATCGATACCCCACATAGTATTCATGTTTCAGGGCAGTAAGGGGTTACTGAGTGTTCCCCACCCCCGTGCCTAAGCTCGCGGGGGCGCTCTCTCTCTCATACACACAGATGATTTGGGAGGTGCATGATAGTGGGGAAACATACATATCTTCCTTCTGAATATAACCTTAAAAGGATACTTTTTTATATCTCTCTCTCTCTCTATTTGCATAGTCTTAAAAAAGATTATAGGTATTGTTACCTCACAGAATATAATCTTAAATGGATACTCTATGTAATGTCTCTCTCCTGATCTATGAACTTCAGAATATAATCTTAAAAAAAGATTCTAGTTATTGTTACCTCTCAGAATATGATCTTAATGTAGTTCAATTCCTTACTGTACAATCCGCTTCAAGCTACAAGAATTAAAACGGGGAGATCGAGGTTCGAATCTTGGTCAGGTGAACTGACGGTTGGTTTTTCACTCTCCCTGCGGGTTCACTTCCTCTAAGCTAATACGAGCGTACTTTAAATCTTATTCATCCTCATTTCAGGATTTTTTTTTCAAATTAGATAATGTAGTTCAATTCCGTACTGTACATTCCACTTCAAGCTACAAGAATTAAAACGAGGAGATCGAGGTTCGAATCTTGTTCAGGTGAACTGACGGTTGGTTTTCCCACTCTCCCTGCGGGTTCACTTCCTCTAAGATAATACGAGCGTACTTTAAATCTTATTCATCTCCATTTAAAAACCTAATTTATTTATTTTCAAATTAGATAATGTAGTTCAATTCCGTACTGTACAGTCCACTTCAAGCTACAAGAATTAAAACGGGGGGATCGAGGTTCGAATCTCGGTCAGGTGAACTGAGGGGTTGGTTTTCCCACTCTCCCTGCAGGTTCACTTCCTCTAAGCTCATACGAGTGTACTTTAAATCTTATTCATCTCCATTTAAAACCTAAAAATTTTTATTTTTTTTCAAATTAGATAATGTAGTTCAATTCCGTACTGTAAATTCCGCTTCAAGCTACAAGAATTAAAACGGGGAGATCGAGGTTCGAATCTCGGTCAAGTTGAACGAGAGGTGGTTTTTTCACTCTCCCTGTGGGATCAGTTCCTCTAAGCTAATATGAGCGTACTTTAAATCTTATTCATCTCCATTTAAAACCTAAATTTTTTTTTTTCGAATTAGATAATGTAGTTCAATTCCGTACTGTACATTCCGCTTCAAGCCACAAGAATTAAAACGGAGAGACCGAGGTTCGAATCTTCGCCAGGTGAACTGACGGTTGGTTTTCCCACTCTCCCTACAAGCAAATGTGGGTTCCTAATTCAACCTTCTCAATTCCTAATCCATTAACGTAGGGGATATCGAGGTTCGAATCTCAGTCAGGATGAACGAGGAGTGGTTTTCCTCCTCTCCCTCCAAGCAAATGCGGATTCCTAATTAAACCTTCTCAATTCCCAATTAGTACTCTGAATGATTTTACACACTCTCATCATGCGCAAATGACGGTACATTCGGATAAAAACTTTTTTCGAACATATTGTTGAAAGATGAGGCGCGTGGTTTTTTGTTTTTCCACTCCCTCTCCAAGCAAATGTAGGTTCCCCTTCCCAATTCCCATTTAGTACTCTGAACGATTTTACACTGTCGTCATGGTACATTCGGATAAAAAACTTTTTTCGAACATATTGTTGAAAGATGAGAACTGTTAGTGAAATATTCACAATGAGTATAAACCGATTATTGAATCCATTTCTGGTTTTACCTTTGAAAGTCATATTTGGGACGGTATGGGTACGGAGAATATATACACTCACATCATGCAGGAATGATGATACATAGAACCCTACTCATCCATGTAGGACAAGGTGATGGGCTTCTACGTTAACGATCTGGGTTCAACCCTCGAGTTCACTTCCTCTAATTCAACCTTCTCAATTCCTAATCCATTAACGTAATTATAACCGTATAAGAATTAAATGTAAAAAAACACATACACACAAAGACATTCGCTTCAATGTTTGCGTATCATAGCTTCATGTTCATGATACGTACATATACACGCACACACACACACACACACACCCACACACACTCAAAGAATTAAAACGGTGAGATCGAGGTTCGAATCTCGGTCAGGATGAACAGGGCTGGTCTCGGTCAGGATGAACGAGAGGCGGTTTTTCCACTCTCCCTGCGGGTCCCCTTTCCCGATTAGTAATCTGAATGATTTTACACACTCTCATCATGGTGCATTCGGATAAAACATTTTTGGAAGACGACGTGTCGAGGATGCGGAGATCGAAGTTCGAATCTTGGTCGGGGTGAACTGAGGCTTGGTTTTCCACTTTCCCCGAGGGGTCCCCCCTTTCCAATTCCCGATTAGTACTCTGAACGATTTTACACACTCTCTCATCATGGTACATTCGGATAAAAACTTTTTTCGAAGATGAGGTGTCTTGGATGTGGAGATCGAACTTAGAACCTCGGTCGAGCGTACTGAGGATGGCTTTCTACATATCTCCCTTTTTACTCGGAACAGGATCATGAACTTAAATAAATAGTACAACTTTTTATTTAGCGAATATATTCTTAACATTATGATGATACATACACAAAGATTAAATTCTTTCTCTCGGAAAAAAGTATAGTCTTTCACTCGATGCATACCGAAAAAATCTCTTTCTCTAAAGTCTCGAGTAAACACGTACGAACGCGCGCGCACGCACACGCGAGTGAGGGTCTCGGGTAAACACGTATGCGCGAGCGCTTCACCACTTGAATAGTTCGTACTCGTCTCCACCTAGATATATCAGTCCTCTCTGTGAAGCGTTAAAGCGACTCCTGTACCTCGCACCAAAGTTTTTGCCCGGAAGATGGACTCTGCCCACATAGTCTAGCGTTATGATGTTCGGCTCGTCTTCATCCTCGCTGACCTCTTCATCTCCTTCCAGACGACGGACGTTGTACGTTCGATACTTTTCAAGTTCGGAGATGCGCTTGACCCGATCGAGTTCCTCGTGCTCTATTCGATCCAACTCCGCGCACAAAGCGTTTTCTTCCTCCTGGAGAATTTGCGACTCGTCCTCGGGGCGAGCTGTAGAACAGCGTTCGGTGGACTGACTCGATTCCCACATTCCAGGTTTCTCCTGGATAATTTGCGGCCCGTCCCCTTCCTTGAGATTGTTGACGAGGCAAGCGGTAGAACAGCGTTCGACGGACTGACTCGATTCCGGGATTATGGCATCCGAGCCAGTGCACGGAAGAATCGCAGCACTCGCTGTAACCTTTGTCGGCCCTTGCGATGTGGTATTCTAAACCGCCGTTCGAGTTCTTAATATCGCTCATGTCCTCCAGACGGTAACCCAACTGCCTAAACATATCGAATGAGATACATCTCCCTACCTCGCGGTCGCTTTACACGCTCGGGATGGAGGGTGACAATAGTCGGCGTGAAGATTACCAAACCCCATCCCTCCGAGGGATGGCATGTCTCCGGTCAACCCTTCCCCCCTAATCTGCGTGCATTTAATAAGCTCCTGGAAACATACATATCTTCCTTTGCTCAAAACAAAGATTCGTATCAGAACGTCAACTGAAACGATACGGTTTGTTTATAACGTTCTCATCCGGACATTTATATTCGCACGTGATAGCAGTAATAAACCATTTGACTTAGAAAAATTAAAAAAATGTTTAAACACTTCCAAAAACTTTTTTCTCTTATTGTTGAATTATCCGCTCGACAATACTACCGCTTTAACAATATAAAGATAGTTTCGGTTTTAAAGCTGTTTAGATTTTGCCTAGAAAAAAAAGAGGGGATTGTAAATACACCTGAGTCAGATTCGAACCTCGTTATCAGCAGTCTAGATTACTGTGAGAGTAGCGCCTTAAACCTTACAGTCACTAAATAGGGTACTGTTCGCTAAAACACATTTTCTTACCATAGTCACAAAGATTCGTATCAGAACATCATCGGAAACGACGTGGTTTGTTTATAACAATATAATATGTTTCACAGGTCGGTCAAACATCTTATAACGTTCTCATCCGGAACATTTATATTCACATGTGATACCAGTAATAAACCATTTGACTTTGGCAAATTAAAAAAGGTTTAAACACTTTCACATTTTTTTTCTCTCTGAGAGGAGGGTTCTGGTATAGCTCTCCCCCTCCTCCGCTTATACGCTCGAAAAGTTGGGATGGGCAGGGGGAGTTATACACACAGATGGTTAGGATGTGAGGGAGACAACCTCGGTCAACTCACGAGCCGAACCAAATAATGGATTATATCCCTGAACGACTTAATTGAATTGATCTTTTTTCAAAAAACCTCCTCATAACTGAACATATTTTTTAAAATTATAATATGTTAGAGTTTATAGCTCCAGAAATAAGGATTTTAGAAAGAAATTTTAACAGAATAAAAATTAACACTTTCAAAAACATTGTATGAAATCTGTATCACCCTTTCATTATGTCAAAAAGTGATTTTTTAGGTAAAAAGATGAAATATGTCCTATTTGAAATGACCAATTCAATCAAGCGTTAGATTTGCAATACATTGAAATGCCGGTGACAAAAATTTAAGAGATTTTTTATTTTCACTTGGATCAGATTACAAAGATACCAAGATTATTATAAAAAATTAAATCCTTTCCTCTCAAACTGACAGAATACAAATTAACACTTTCAAAAACATTGTATGAAATCTGCATCACCCTTTCACTATGTCAAAAAGTGATTTTTTTAGGTAAAAATAATTTCACTTGGATCAGATTACAATGATGCAAAGATTATTTAAAAAAAATTAAATCCTTTCCTCTCAAACTGACAGAATACAAATTAACACTTTCAAAAACATTGTATGAAATCTGCATCACCCTTTCACTATGTCAAAAAGTGATTTTTTTAGGTA
This sequence comes from Timema poppense, assembly GCA_902141375.1. Taxonomy (NCBI): domain Eukaryota; kingdom Metazoa; phylum Arthropoda; class Insecta; order Phasmatodea; family Timematidae; genus Timema; species Timema poppense. Next base: position 19,544 of record CABFOV010006425.1, on the reverse strand, counting down.
AAAATAATTTCACTTGGATCAGATTATAATGATGCAAAGATTATTTAAAAAAAATTAAATCCTTTCCTCTCAAACTGACAGAATACAAATTAACACTTTCAAAAACATTGTATGAAATCTGCATCACCCTTTCACTATGTCAAAAAGTGATTTTTTTAGGTAAAAATAATTTCACTTGGATCAGATTATAATGATGCAAAGATTATTATAAAAAAATTAAATCCTTTCCTCTCAAACTGACAGAATACAAATTAACACTTTCAAAAACATTGTATGAAATCTGCATCACCCTTTCACTATGTCAAAAAGTGATTTTTTTAGGTAAAAATAATTTCACTTGGATCAGATTATAATGATGCAAAGATTATTATAAAAAAATTAAATCCTTTCCTCTCAAACTGACAGAATACAAATTAACACTTTCAAAAACATTGTATGAAATCTGCATCACCCTTTCACTATGTCAAAAAGTGATTTTTTTAGGTAAAAATAATTTCACTTGGATCAGATTATAATGATGCAAAGATTATTAAAAAAAAATTAAATCCTTTCCTCTCAAACTGACAGAATACAAATTAACACTTTCAAAAACATTGTATGAAATCTGCATCACCCTTTCACTATGTCAAAAAGTGATTTTTTTAGGTAAAAATAATTTCACTTGGATCAGATTACAAAGATACAAAGATTATTAAAAAAAAATTAAATCCTTTCCTCTCAAACTGACAGAATACAAATTAACACTTTCAAAAACATTGTATGAAATCTGCATCACCCTTTCACTATGTCAAAAAGTGATTTTTTTAGGTAAAAATAATTTCACTTGGATCAGATTATAATGATGCAAAGATTATTATAAAAAAATTAAATCCTTTCCTCTCAAACTGACAGAATACAAATTAACACTTTCAAAAACATTGTATGAAATCTGCATCACCCTTTCACTATGTCAAAAAGTGATTTTTTTAGGTAAAAATAATTTCACTTGGATCAGATTACAAAGATGCAAAGATTATTTAAAAAAAATTAAATCCTTTCCTCTCAAACTGACAGAATACAAATTAACACTTTCAAAAACATTGTATGAAATCTGCATCACCCTTTCACTATGTCAAAAAGTGATTTTTTTTAGGTAAAAAAATTAAATATGTCCTATTTGAAATGACTAATTCCTTTAAGCGTTAGATTTGCAATACATTGAAATGCCGGTGACAAAAATTTAAGAGATTTTTTTAATTTCACTTGGATCAGATTACAAAGATACAAAGATTATTAAAAAAAATTAAATCCTTTCCTCTCAAACTGACAGAATACAAATTAACACATTCAAAACATTGTATGAAATCTGCATCACCCTTTCACTATGTCAAAAAGTGAATTTTTTTTAGGTAAAAATAATTTCACTTGGATCAGATTATAATGATACAAAGATTATTATAAAAAAAATTAAATCCTTTCCTCNTTGAAATGACTAATTCCTTTAAGCGTTAGATTTGCAATACATTGAAATGCTGGTGACAAAAATTTAAGAGATTTTTTTAATTTCACTTGAATCAGATTACAATGATACAAAGATTATTAAAAAAATTAAATCCTTTCCTCTCGAACTAACAGAATACAAATTACTCGAGACAGGTAAAAAAGTATATATTAACTTTTTACAAATGTCCTGGGAAAATATCTCGGCAAACAGTAAGGTGTTTCCTTAATAAATCAGATTGGCTCTTTCAAATTAGCCGAGTCGGCTTAAATCAGATAAAATGTCCTGACCAATGTTGACAGCCTAAAAAGTTAAATACTGTCATCGTGTTATAACTATCAGAAAAAACAAATTGACTCTTAATGATTACAATGATACATACAAATATTCGGTACAAAAAATTAAATTCTTTCTCTCGGAAAAAATAAAAGCCTTTCATTCGATGCATACAATGATTATAGCCTCACCGTCATAGAATAAGATAATACATTACTTTTTTAGGGATTGGAGGAGCGCTTTCTAAACAGATTAAACCGACGTCTTTTTTTTAGAAAAAAAAATTCTATACTGGTCGAAAGTAAGGAGTGAATTTGATTCAGAATTTAAGACTTAAGATATATCACTCAAATATCAGTCAACATCTCGTTGTCGTGCCAACGCTAAGTTTGTTCGATAATTCTTATTCCTTGGAACTAATATTAATAAGCTTGGTTGATCTTCCGATCAATTAAAAAATAAAAAACTTTAACTAACGCGCGTAAACAATCTAACAAAAAAATCTTACATTACTCTTTTTTAGACTCGTCATTCATCGGCTTATTAATGAAGAATTATTTGACAATATGTTAACCTAATTTTACATTTTGATCTGCGTTACTATCTTGACAAACAGTAAGGTGTTTCGTCAATATTATCTAAATTAAAATTTATACGCGATGACTGTGTAAAATTTTTGAGCATCATATCTAAGTCTTAAATTATAAACTAACAAACTATTGAAATTAACAAGCTTTGTTGATCTTTCAACCAACTAAAAACTTTAGCTAGCGTAAGCAAACATTCAACAGTGGTGCTACGTAACAATTCTAATCTAAACATGGAAAAATATATTTACGTTTTTTTTGTGTTTTTTCCTCCCTCCCAATGTTGACAGCCTAAAAGTTAAATACTATCAACATGTTATACAATTGTCCTGTCCATATAGTTTGATAAGTAGTCAATTTACAAAAAAAAAAAATTTAAGATGGCCAGTATTTGAATTAGTTACACTGCGTGTACCCCTCCCCTAGTCAGTTCGCAAAAGTCTTGCTTGATCAGACTTAAACCATTCGTTGAGTAGTCGTACATTTTCCGTGGCGCATGAGTAGATACTACCGGAATGTGTGGAACACTTGTTTATCTTGTACAGTTTTTTTAGTTTACTCAGAGAAGGACAGCCGAGTTCACCCAGCTCGCGAAAGTTATACATATCATTATCTTCAGCGATGATACTTTGTAACCATGTCATGTTTTCAGCTCCTTTAATATAGATTGTTACCTGAGTCGTGTACCGCTCTAGATGAGAAAATAAGAAAGGACGAAGATTCGAGTACTGTACTTCCCCATCGTGCCAAGATAACCCGTGATAATATTGACTCACCCATCTCACATTTCTCATGCTTGAAGCCGAGAGATTATCAATCTTGAACGGTGGAAGAAACTTGTAGTTGATCTCTTCGAAGGGTTCGAAATGTAAAACACTCAACTCTTTGAATATGAATACTATTTCTTCACTAGAGTATCCTTGCATATCAATCAACATGGTGAACCACCTTACTGTTTGCGGAGATATCTTCCTCTAGAATGTAGATAGTAACTAATGATTTCATCTAGAAGGCTTACCTCTATATAAGGACTCAGCGTGTGACTCTATGACTGGGAAAGTTCATAGTTCATCTTGCACAGATGCCCATGCGTGTGAACCATAAGCCCAGTACGGGTTACGGAGGGGGAATAAGATCGTGGGATACTCGCTTCGCGAGGGATGGAAGTTATCTGCCGGTGAACCTTACTCTCGGCCGGTGCATCACTAAAAAAACCCCGTACCTGTCAGTGCACGTAATACTGAGCCCGGATAAACTCACATATGAATGGGTAACATTCAAGTGACGTGATACTCCTACCGTACAAGGCCCCCTGCAACCAGCCAAACGCAAGCAGGTTCGTGGTACGGCAACCAGGAGAGCTCACCTCCGGTAGCGACCTGATTCTCTGTTCAGCGCTAGGTCAATGCCTATAGGAGCTGTGTCCATGATCGTAAGACTATTTTACCTATGGTTGAACCTTGTTCAACTAAACTTTTTTTCAACAACTAGACCTTTGTTCTACTAGACCTTGTTTGAGAGAGAGTGAGAGACGAATGGTGGGACATTTATATAATGGTAAGCTAAGGGGCTGATTGTCGAGAGCTGCTACACGATCTCATGATAAGAACTCCCTCCCGCCTACAGGTTCAGAGGTTCTGGGACTCGATCCTCCTCGATGCTTACAAAGTTTATCTACCTGTAACGTTTCATCTCAGTCACGTCTCCGGTCTAGAGAACTGAGATTAATTCGTCACGTCGACTATATGACGTACTCGCGGTCTGTAGCTAAACTATCGAGAATCACTAGGCTACTCTTATAGTCTCAAGCTATATTCGTTCATCAGTACTTCTCTGAGCGAGAAGAAACGAGTTAAGCGAACCTATAGCTTAACGGCTTAGATATGCAGAGTTCAGCTCCGACATGTTACCTCATTTAAGTCCCCCTCTACAAACTCAGTTTAATCTAGATTTAAAACAGATGCTAAACATCGAACGTTAAGATTTTCCCACAAACTTTTCAGAGAGAGGGTTCCGTTCCAGAAATTAACCTTAACCTTACTCGGCAAGTTTCCCTCCCCCCGCGTAAAGGTCCCCTCTAATCTTCTCGTGGGAGATGAATGTATTCCGACCGCCCTCCTGTTACCACCTACAGATGTTGACCGATTTGAGACGCTAGTTCGAGAAATTACTTCAATTGTATCAAACAATTCAAAATCATCGATGTCTGGTGTAATAGATCATTGATATCTGGTGTGGTAGATCATCGGTATAGTCGACGTCTGGTATAGTAGGTCATCGGTGTAGTCAGTGTCCGGCGTAGTAGATTATCGGTATAGTCAGTGTATGGTATAGTAGATCATCGGTATAGTCAGTGCCTGGTGGGGGTAGATCGACGGTATAGTCGGTGTCTGGTGTAGTAGATCATCGGTATAGTCGGTGTCTGGTGTAGTAGATCATTAACATAGTCGATGTCCGGTGGAACTGGATATAACTAGCTCAGGGTGTAATGAGGTGAACTGGATAGAGCTAACTCAAGATAGGGGTAGTGAGGTGTACTGGATATAACTAGCTCAGGGTGTAGGATAGAACTAACTCAAGATGTAATGAGGTGGACTGAATATAAATAGATCAGGGTGTAATGAGGTGGACTGGATAGAACTAGCTCAGGGTGAAATGAGGCGGACTAGCTCAGGATGTAATGAGGTGGACTGGATATAACTATCTCAGGGTGTAATGAGGTGGACTGAATATAACTAGCTCAGGATGTAATGAGGTGGACTGAATATAAATAGCTCAAGATAGGGGTAGTGAGGTGTACTGGATATAACTAGCTCAGGGTGTAGTGAGTTGAACTGGTTAGAACTAACTTAGGATGTAATGAGGTGGACTAGCTCAGGGTGTAATGAGGTGGACTGGATAGAACTAGCTCAGGGTGAAATGAGGCGGACTTGCTCAGGATGTAATGAGGTGGACTGGATATAATTATCTCAGGGTGTAATGAGGTGAACTGGATATAACTAGCTCAGGGTGTAGGATATAACTAGCTCAGGGTGTAGGATATAACTATCTCAGGGTGTAATAAGGTTGACCGGATAGAACTAGCTCAAGGTGTAATGAGTTGAACTGGTTAGAACTAGCTCAGGATGTAATGGGGTGGACTGAATTTAACTAGCTCAAGGTGTAATGAGTCGGACTGGTTAGAACTATCTCAGGGTGTAGGATATAACTATCTCAGAGTGTAATGAGATGGAATGAATATAACTAGCTCAGAGTGTAATGAGTGTGAACTGGATATAACTAGCTCAGGCTGTAATGAGGTGAACTGGATATAACTAGCTCAGGGTGTAATGAGGTGAACTGGATAAGACTAGCTCAGAGTGTAATGAGGTTAACGGGATATAACTAGCTCAGGGTGTAATGAGGTGAACTGGATAGGACTAGCTCAGGGTGTAATGAGGTGAACTGGATAGGACTAGCTCAGAGTGTAATGAGGTGAACTGGATATAACTAGCTCAGGGTGTAATGAGGTGAACTGGATAGGACTAGCTCAGAGTGTAATGAGGTGAACTGGATATAACTAGTTCAGGGTGTAATGAGATGAACTGGATAGGACTAGCTCAGAGTGTAATGAGGTGAACTGTATATAACTATCTCAGGGTGTAATGAGGTGAACTGGATATAACTATCTCAGAGTGTAATGAGGTGCACTGGATATAACTAGCTCAGGGTGTAATGAGGTGGACTAAATATAACTAGCTCAGGGTGTAGTGAGGTGAACTGGATATAACTAGCTCAGGGTGTAATGAGGTGGACTAAATATAACTAGCTCAGAGTGTAATGAGGTGAACTGGATATAACTAGTTCAGGGTGTAATGAGGTGAACTGGATAGGACTAGCTCAGAGTGTAATGAGGTGAACTGGATATAACTATCTCAGGGTGTAATGAGGTGAACTGGATATAACTAGCTCAGGGTGTAATGAGGTGGACTAAATATAACTAGCTCAGGGTGTAGTGAGGTGGACTGAATATAACTAGCTCAGGGTGTAGGATATAACTAGCTCAGGGTGTAGGATAGAACTAACTCAGGGTGTAGGATATAACTATCTCAAGTGTAATGAGATGGACTGAATATAACTAGCTCAGGGTGTAATGAGGTGAACTGGATAAGACTAGCTCAGAGTGTAATGAGGTGAACTGGATATAACTATCTCAGGATGTAATGAGGTGAACTGGATATAACTATCTCAAGTGTAATGAGATGGACTGAATATAACTAGCTCAGGGTGTAGGATAGAACTATCTCAGAGTGTAATGAGGTGCACTGGATATAACTAGCTCAGGGTGTAATGAAGTGAACTGGATAAGACTAGCTCAGAGTGTAATGAGGTGAACTGGATATAACTAGCTCAGGGTGGGATGAGGTGAACTGGATAGGACTAGCTCAGAGTGTAATGAGGTGAACTGGATATAACTAGTTCAGGGTGTAATAATGTGAACTGGATAGGACTAGCTCAGAGTGTAATGAGGTGAACTGGATATAACTAGCTCAGGGTGTAATGTGGTGAACTGGATAGGACTAGCTCAGAGTGTAATGAGGTGAACTGGATATAACTAGCTCAGGGTGTAGGATATAACTAACTCAAGGTGTAATGAGGTGAACTGGATATAACTAGCTCAGAGTGTAATGAGGTGAACTGGATATAACTAGTTCAGGGTGTAATAAAGTGAACTGGATAGGACTAGCTCAGAGTGTAATGAGGTGAACTGGATATAACTAGCTCAGGGTGTAATGAGGTGAACTAGATAGGACTAGCTCAGAGTGTAATGAGGTGAACTGGATATAACTAGCTCAGGGTGTAGGATATAACTAACTCAAGGTGTAATGTGGTGGACTGGATAGAACTAGCTTAGGGTGTAGGATATAACTATCTCAGGATGTAATAAGGTTGACCGGATAGAACTAGCTCAAGGTGTAATGAGGTGGACTGGATAGAACTAGCTCAGGGTGTAGGATATAACTATCTCAGGATGTAATGAGGTGGACTGGATATAACTAGCTCAGGGTGTAGGATATAACTATCTCAGGATGTAATAAGGTTGACCGGATAGAACTAGCTCAAGGTGTAGGATATAACTAGCTCAGGGTGTAATGAGGTGGACTGGATATAACTAGCTCAGGGTGTAGGGTATAACTATCTCAGGATGTTATAAGGTTGACCGGATAGAACTAGCTCAAGGTGTAGGATATAACTAGCTCAGGGTGTAATGAGGTGGACTGGATATAACTAGCTCGGGGTGTAGGGTATAACTAACTCAAGGTGTAATGAGGTGGACTGGATAGAACTAGCTCAGGGTGTAATAAGGTTGACCGGATAGAACTAGCTCAAGGTGTAATGAGGTGGACTGGATAGAACTAGCTCAGGGTGTAGGATATAACTATCTCAGGATGTAATAAGGTTGACCGGATAGAACTAGCTCAAGGTGTAATGAGTTGGACTGGATAGAACTAGCTCAGGGTGTAATGAGGTGAACTGGATATAACTAGCTCAGAGTGCAATGAGGTGAACTGGATATATTTAGCTCAGGTGAACTGGATAGAACTAACTCGGGATGTAATGAGGTGGACTGGATATATAACTAACTCAGGATGTAATGAACTGAGTCGAATATAACTAACTCAAGATAGAGGGATTCATTTTCTAGTATCTTGGTCAAGCCTGAATCCATGTTCCGTGGAAGATATGTATGTCTTTGCCGTGGGGATTGAAGCTCGGACCCTCGGCGTCGGTTCACAGAGAGGACTGATATATCTAGGTGGAGACGAGTACGAACTATTCAAGTGGTGAAGCGCTCGCGCATACGTGTTTACCCGAGACCCTCGCTCGCGTGTGCGTGCGCGCGCGTTTGTACGTGGACTTTAGAGAAAGAGATTTTTTCAGTATGCATCGAGTGAAAGACTATATTTTTTTCCGAGAGAAAGAATTTAATCTTTGTGTATGTATCATCATAATGTTAAGAATATATTCGCTAAATAAAAAGTTGTACTATTTATTTAAGTTCATGATCCTGTTCCGAGTAAAAAGGGAGATATGTAGGTTCCCCTCCCTCCCCTCACCGATAATTCAAGGGTAAACCATCATTTCACTAAAGATACATTTTCAACCATGCCGGGAATCGAACCGGGAACCTTTAACTCAAAAGACTGACTGCGCTAAGGTGTCAATACATTATTACCTTATTTACAGTTGTTGTCTTACTACCCGTTCGAGTTTTACGCAGGATTAGAAAGATTCAATTTGAGAGGAAGCGTACCTACATTTGCGTAGAGTGAGAGTAAAAAGCCATCCTCAGTACGCTCGACCGAGGTTCTAAGTTCGATCTCCACATCCAAGACACCTCATCTTCGAAAAAAGTTTTTATCCGAATGTACCATGATGAGAGAGTGTGTAAAATCGTTCAGAGTACTAATCGGGAATTGGGAAGGAGGGACCCCTCGGGGAAAGTGGAAAACCAAGCCTCAGTTCACCCCGACCAAGATTCGAACTTTGATCTCCGCCTCGACACGTCGTCTTCCAAAAAAGTTTTATCCGAATGCACCATGATGAGAGAGTGTGTAAAATCATTCAGATTACTAATCGGGAAGGGGAACCCGCAGGGAGAGTGGAAAAACGGCCTCTCGTTCATCCTGACCGAGACCAGCCCTTTGAGTGTGTGTGTGTGTGTGTGTGTGTATATGTGTGTATGTACGTATCATGAACATGAAGCTATGATACGCAAACATTGAAGCGAATGTCTTTGTGTGTATGTGTTTTTTTACATTTAATTCTCATACGGTGCTTATTACGTTAATGGATTAGGAATTGAGAAGGTTGAATTAGAGGAAGTGAACTCGAGGGTTGAACCCAGATCGTTAACGTAGAAGCCCATCACCTTGTCCTACATGGATGAGTAGGGTTCTATGTATCATCATTCCTGCATGATGTGAGTGTATATATTCTCCGTACCCATACCGTCCCAAATATGACTTTCAAATGTAAAACCAGAAATGGATTCAATAATCGGTTTTTACTCATTGTGAATATTACACTAACAGTTCTCATCTTTCAACAATATGTTCGAAAAAAGTTTTTTTATCCGAATGTACCATGACGAGAGTGTAAAATCGTTCAGAGTACTAAATGGGAATTGGGAAGGGGAACCTACATTTGCTTGGAGAGGGAGTGGAAAAACAAAAAAACACGCGCCTCATCTTTCAACAATATGTTCGAAAAAAGTTTTTATCCGAATGTACCGTCATTTGCGCATGATGAGAGTGTGTAAAATCATTCAGAGTACTAATTGGGAATTGAGAAGGTTGAATTAGGAATCCGCATTTGCTTGGAGGGAGAGGAGGAAAACCACTCCTCGTTCATCCTGACTGAGATTCGAACCTCTATATCCCCTACGCTAATGGATTAGGAATTGAGAAGGTTGAATTAGGAACCCACATTTTCTTGGAGGGAGAGTGGGAAAACCAACCGTCAGTTCACCTGGTGAAGATTCGAACCTCGGTCTCTCCGTTTTAATTCTTGTAGCTTGAAGCGGAATGTACAGTACGGAATTGAACTACATTATCTAATTTGAAAAACAAAATTAGGTTTTAAATTGAGATGAATAAGATTTAAAGTACGCTCATATTAGCTTAGAGGAAGTGAACCCGCAGTGAGAGTGAAAAAACCACCTCTCGTTCAACCTGACCGAGATTCGAACCTCGATCTCCCCGTTTTAATTCTTGTAGCTTGAAGCGGAATTTACAGTACGGAATTGAACTACATTATCTAATTTGAAAAAATGAAATTTTAGATTTTTAAATGGAGATGAATAAGATTTAAAGTACACTCGTATTAGCTTAGAGGAAGTGAACCTGCAGGGAGAGTGGGAAAACCAACCCCTCAGTTCACCTGACCGAGATTCGAACCTCGATCTCCCCGTTTTAATTCTTTGAATGGAGTGGAATGTACAGTACGGAATTGAACTACATTATCTAATTTGAAAAAAAATTAATTTTTTTAGGTGAATGAATAAGATTTAAAGTAAGCTCGTATTAGCTTAGAGGAAGCGAACCTGCATTTTCTTGGAGGGAACCACCTCTCGTTCAACCTGACCGAGATTCGGGAAATCTGTTCCGGAGAAGATGTGTAGGTTTCATTCAGAGCAAAAAAGCTCATTTAGACTCGACCGTCCTCGAGCAGGCTCGCAACCCGGACCATGACGTCGGCGCGCTCCCCTCCCCCACCTCCCTACCCCTTAGTGTCCTGAAACATGAATACTATTCTCGGTGAACACACGGTCTAAGTCGGCGGAGACTGAGGAGGGAGAGAGAGAGAGAGAGAGAGCGCACCCGCGAGCTTAGGCACGGGGGTGGGGAACACTCAGTAACCCCTTACTGCCCTGAAACAAGAATACTATGTGGGGTATCGGTGAACACGCCGTCTAAGTCGGAGATAGATGTTCCTAGTAAACGTTTCCCCTCCCTGCCCTGAAGGACATCCCCAGGAACGACCCCTCCTCCACCCGCAATATCACCCCCGCCGCACATATAATCTGCCCCCACCACCTTTCCACCCCTCCTTGCCCTGATACTCCTGGAAGACATCCCCCTCCCCCTCACCACCACAGAACCATCCCCGCGACATGCACTACCTCACCCTAGCCCGCGAGCTTCCTGGCGCGGGAGGGGAGGGGAAGGGGTGGGCGGACACTCAGTACCCCCTCCCTGCCCTGAAGCATGAATACTATTCTTACTCAAGGTATTTTCCATATCTGAGGCAATAGAAAATAGATCCTGCACTGTGCGAGGCCTGTTGGTAAATACAAAGTGCCGCCGGGTAATGGGGGAGACATTCTCTAGGATAATATCAACTATCTGGTTCTCCGCGAGACCACTATTAATCGCTTGAGTCGCTTCGGTTATAAACAACACGAAGCTCCTCAGAGATTCATGGGGGTATTGGAATCGATGGATAACCTCCCTACATAATTTTTCCCTTACCCTGCCAAGCAATAAAGCCTCCAAAACAAGGTCGATAACCGACCTGCAAGATAAATGGTCCCGAATCGAACGGGAAAATAACTTAGTTAAGAACCCTGATGTCTTAGACAATCACAGGGTCAAGAACTCATCCTCACTAGCAAAATTTAAGCAAGGCGTTCTATTAATTTCAACTAAAAATTTAAACACCGCGGAGTGATCCTGGCCATCACATAGAGGGATACGGCTTAAAATATCCAAAAGAACCATGTTCTGACATTTAGTAAATGTTGAGGGCGGGCGCGGGGTGACATACAAAGGTGGAGTGGGGTCTTCACTCTCATCCGCGTCCATACTCAAGTCAGTCTTTGCCGCCCCAGTCTTGCTAATCTCCCCACATAGTATAAGTCCAGGCTCACCCACATTTGCACTGGGGGAGACTTCGATGTTTCTGGACACCAGCTCGGCCACCCACTGGTCTCGGCCCAAGTGATAGACTTCTGTCTTAGAGGAGATGAAGGTAGACTTTTCAGCTTACAGAGTGGTCTCCATGGTAACAGACAGCATGGAAAAGTAAACACATGGAATTAACACAGAGACCAATTATACCCAATAAATACCAAGGGGTGGTTTCTACTCTCAGTCCTAGAACTCCTAAGCATGCGCCAACTCCCCTCAAAGAGAGCAGAGTGTCGCAGCCTCTCTCTTGTGACCTACCCCAACATTATCCCACACAAATAACACACATAGGTAAGCACAAGAGAGCTATAAATTTATTTCCAGAGAAACATGGTACAGCTCAATGAGGGAGAGGCGCTTAAGAGTAATAGCGTTAACCATAAGCCAGATGGGCTATAAGGCACAAGGGGCACCGCCAAGGCTTGATGGGCACAATAACAGTAACAACATCAGGCGGCTCCTTATACTTAAGACGTTCCCAAAATGGCGTCATCAGAGAATAGCATAAAGCTCAAACTAATTGGTCTCCTGTTACACAATAATAAATAATAATAAATGTATATATCAACAGCATGGGCAGAGAGCGCGGAGTAGAAGGGAGGAGGGGGTGTTCGAGAACAATCTCGAGGGCCTACGAGCATTGTTTGCAAGCAGAAATATAGCCCATAGAAGTTTTTTGAATGTGCCCGGTGGTTTTCGCAGTTGACGTTCGCGTGTCTCTTTTCCACTTGGAAGAAGGGGAGCTCTTCCAACACGGCCAGCAGCGAGCCTCGAACCCCGGTTCAGTCGAGCGTAGATTTTGTGGTGGGGTGCATCTCGGGTTTATTGTAGACAAGTCGGAACGAGTCAACTGGGGCTGGCTTGGTGAGTGATACAACTTCTTCTTTGCCATGTTGTAACAAGGTTACACCAAGTAAATTTCTTTAATTTGGGTTAGAATGCATCAACCTTAATTGCCAAAACATAAAACATGTTCTTGTTGCGATATTGTGTGCCTGGACTATCACTTAAAAAGTGAAGTGTGTCAACCTCATAATTATTTTCAATGTAGTTCAAAACTGGTTGGAGGTGAGTCCAAATAGCTAGTACATTGTGCTGGAGTGATTCTGATAGCGTACTAAAGCATTTAGTCGTCAACTCTCCATTAGCTTCTGTCGAGTAAATAACAACTGTATGCAGTGATATATGTTGCCGTGATCCACCAGAGTGGAAGCTTTGAGTTTCCTCAGCATATTTTATAGAGTAATTTTCGCTGAAGTCTATATGAACTAGAGCTTCATTTTCTGCAAGTTTTGTTTTCAATGTTACTATCTAATTATATTGATGTAGTGCGCTCCCTTCATGTTTTAAGAAACATATTATATGCTTCTCAAATTCTTGCACTATATCATAGATTGTGGTTTCGACCAAACCTTTAGTCATTTTTACAACAGTTTTTTTTCTTTTACGATTTTTGTATTAAAGAAACTTTCTTTCTTTCTTTGGCATCCATTTGGAATATTGTCCAGCTGAATTGGCAATAAAGTCTCTATATGAAGATTTATGACCCATTCAAATATCATATTCATGGACATGACATTTTCAGTTTTGTTGACACAACAGAATTCTTCCACAATACCAGCACTTGATTAATAGTTCCATGTTTACATGTGTGATACACTTACAAGTATCTCGATCACTCACTCTCATTGGTTTCACCCAAAATGGACGGTGTCTGCAGAAAAATTCATAGCTAACCAATTTATCTGGATAGTACCTCAAAAACTTCTTATGAAGGTTTCTCAATGTGTCATTCATATACCGTTTTTGTTTTATCACTTTTTTTTGTGATGAAGTCTTTCTTTCCAGGACAAATTCAACTGTTGTTGTCCAATTCTAAAAAAGTTTTCTATCTGATCCTTTCTTATGTTCATTAATTGGAAATATTTTTTCGTCTTTCTCTCATATTTCAAATCAAAAGGTCTGCTTCCAATTGTTGATAGTGCCTTGCGACATTTCAAAACATTTGAACACTGCCTGTAAAGACGATACGTCTTAATTACTTTCCCTGAAATAATATTTTTAAATAATTGCTTTTCTTTGTCTGAATCTACCTTCTTCTGGGTTTCATTAAGTTGATCTTTGATAGCTTCAGCAAACAGAAGTGTCTTAACAACTTGAGGAGTTGGCCTTAACTCTTTTCTTAGCATTTGTTTAACACGGGTGCTGGGAGTAGGTGGGCAGTGGATTTTATTTTTCTGTAAACGTTCACATATTTTCTTGTACTTTTGGACATCCCTTCTTAGTTTCTTTAACAACTCGTCCTTTTTCTTAAACTCTCTATTGTGTCTTTTTCTAAATCTCATAGCTCTTTTCTTCCCAGATTTTATTCTTTTTGTTGTTGAAGCACCTATTTCAGAAACAGAGTTTGGTTGATCTGTATCTTGCAGGTTAGTCTTTTGATTCTCGTTTTCTTTGAGGTTAGCTCTGTAATTTTTAGAATTAATCCTCCATTATTTCCGTTTCTACCTTTGTTCGCGTGGGGTTTGATCTTTGATAGGTTTTACTATTTTCTTTTCTTTCTTCTTCAAATATTTCAACCGTTCCTTTTGTATTTGCTCTTCTCTCTTCACTGGATCATCTTTAAGTTTTTTTATAACGATCCTGTTCTGCTTTTCTTTTCTTATTTAACTTCTCTTCCTCACTAACTATATTTTTCCTACTCTTCTTCATGATGTTTTAAAAGTACTTTCAAAATTATAAATTAATTAATCTTAAGTAGGCTAGGATATTAAAATGACTAGCTGACAAAAATTTGAAAACAAAGTACCTATTAGGCCTACTTCATCATCATTTATGGCTAAATATAGATATTTTAGATAATTCTTTTGAATCAAATTACTAAATTTATAGGCCTAGTTTCTTAATAACAATGAACACAGAAAATAATATGCACATACAAAGACAAGTATTAGAATAGAAATGTCAACTGCACAACTTCTTTTAATAATGTATTTCAACAATTATGCAGCTACCTCTATATATTTGCTGGGAAATTAACTAATGATCTACCATAGAAATCAAAGATTAAAACTGGAGACAAGAGATAAAGCTCAAATTAAGATGTTTAAAAGTGTTTTTAATAAACACTAATGATTTAAATTACATATATGTAATAGTGCTATTATATTGTCTAAAATTTAAAAAAATAATTGCTTTATTTATTTGAGTATTTAATTGATTTGTTACTGAATCTGTAATTAGGAAAATCCAGGGGAATGATGTTTTACATATACATATTTTTTAAATTTAAATATAGAACTAGTAGAAATAAATTAATGTTAAAATTAAATTAACATTACAGCAACTTAATAAATTTTCAAGTATAAAACATCTATATAGGAATTATATATAATAAGAATGTAGGGACATTAAAAGGCTCAGTTTGTAGACAATCACCCAACAATATGTAATGCACACAAGGAGATGGTAGAAAAGTAGATTTTTTAAAAGGTAGGTACTATAAAAATAACTATTATTAAAATCATGTATGAATTTGAATTTTCCAAACTATGTAGTAGGTAATAATCCTTATTCCCTTCAGCTGATATAAAAAAAATCAATGTTTTATTTTGAGCGCTATTGTTTTCGGGGATTTTTTTAAAATGTTATGTTCTGTGGAAATATTGGATCACTGAACAAATTCTGCACCCCTGAACAAAACATCAACAAAACAAGAGAATTTCCATTAATGGTTCACTTTATTCTACCAAAACAGACTCACAAGATCACTGTACAAGACGAGCCAGTATAGCCAACTTTTTAACTTCACAATTCTCTCGGCATAAAATGTATTTCATTCAACCCAACATAAAATTTCTCCCTTTGTAAAATAGGCTGTCCATCGTGTTTCATTCAGAACAAATAGTAGTACAATAATAAAAAATAACATTATAAACTACAGCCTTTAACAATACACTATCATCCCTTAAAATAAATTCTACTTGATACCTCTAAATCTAAGTATTTTCTAGGGGGTACATAGTTCTGGTTGGCTTTCTTAGTACAATTGGTGGACCGTCCCAACACAAACAGAATACTTGACAGGTGTCTTAGAACCTGATAGCTCAACATCCATCTCCATGTGATTACCCTGAACCAGGTTATTTTGGGGATGTTCTGAGCTATCTAGTTTACTAGTTCTAATATTGTTTATGCCAACTTTCCTAATAGTGCCTTCTCACATTTTGACAATGTAAACAGCATCACTTACTTTAAAGGTTATTCAAGCTGGTACCCATATAATAATATTATTTCTAAAATTGTAAATTAATTCTTAATCGTTTATTGTAAAGTGTTTTATTATTTGGCACAGATACTGTTTCCCTACTGATATTAGTACTAATAGTGGTTGAATTAAGAGTTCCAGGCCACTTTATCCCATAAGGTTATTATTGATACACCTGACACGTGGCGTGGAGCCCTCACACCCTGTGTCAGGTGGATCACTTTCCCCATGTAGACGCTTGGCAAGGCGACTCAACATGTGGGTCCCTTTTCTCAAGTGCTGATTACGTCCTCTCCTACAACCCCCTCCCCTCACTGTGGGTAGTAGTGTTCTGGCCCTGGTAGCACAGGCTGTGATAGGCCGAAACTGGTCACGTGACCACACCTCGCTCTCTGATTGGCTGCTATAAATAGCCTCCTTCCCCCACCCCTGACCTACTTTCCCCCTCCTTCTCCCACTATTTCCCCTATCACCCCCAACCCAGGACATGTTGGTTCTTGATGATTAATTATTAATGATTGTTAAGTAATTATTGTTAAGTAATTATTGTTAATTGATTTTTTGTCAGGATTTGGGTGTTAGAGTTTTATTCATTGATTTGTTTTGTTTATTAGAACATCGCGCTATGGCTGTCTTATGTTGAATTACCTTCATCCATGACGTTTTACAGAATTCAGATTAATCCAAACCAATATCATTACAATTACCCCACATTTGCTTATATCTTAAACGAATTCAATGAATTTAATGAATTTTGTTAGAAACAAATCCCATACTGTGTAAGAGTTACGTCATGTTTAAACTTTGATCATTTTTAAAACTAAACATATATAAATTTGTTGAGTGTAAGTTACATAAATTGTACATGTGTGTAAACATTGATTACAATTTACTTCTATAACAATACAAAAGTTATGATTCATTATTTATCCGTTATCATATTTGATTATTTTTAATGTTCAATCTTCTTGATGAATACTCGGAAATAAAGAATTTCCTGTTTAATGTTTCATTTTTATAGTCTTTATATCACTGAAATGTTTTTGCACTTGTTGTTCTTTTCTTAAAAGGTTATGTTCACATTCAAATTTGAATAAAAGTATAAATTGTTTTTGTTGAATAATCAACTTTGTATTTGAGTTTAGATAACATTAGGTTAATTTTAAATTAAATAAATACAAGAGTAATTTGAAAATATTGAAAATTAATATAAATTTATAGTTTTTTTAAACCTTAAATCGTTGTAATAAAATATAAATATTGAAATTATTAATTATTTTTATATAATGTTTAATAATCATCATTAAATCAATTATTTCTATAAAACTCAAAACTTTGTGTGTATTGTTAGTTATCCAATCAATCACTGTTTACCAAATTCTCTACGATAAAAACTTGTAGTACAACATAAATTTAATTATAAATTACTTAATTAAAGTATTCTTACTAAAAATTTATTTTACATACTCGTAATACTCTTAGCTACCTTAAATCTACTTGAAAAATGGGTCAAGTTTTTCACAAATATTTATTTAACTTTTTATTGATTTGATTAATGTTTATTTATTAATGTGAACTCATTTAATTTATTACCATAGAACTATTAATTACTTGCCATTGAGCGAGGCATATTACATTATTACACTTTTAGTCAATTAATATCAACCTCAGTTATTACATTATTACATTTTCAATCAACTAATATTAACATCAGTTCTTACATCATTAAATTCTCAGTCAATTAATATTAACATCAATTATTACATTATTACATTTTCAGTCGATTAATATTAACATCAGTTATTACATAGTTAGTTACATTCTCAGTCAATTATTATTAACATCAGTTCCTTTATAATATTTTGTTGTTTTGAACCCTGGTTTTTTTATTCAAGGTCAAACTACCCTTTTACTTTCTTTACCTTGCTAGTGACACAGCTGTCAAACCCTTCTACCGTCTTTTTTTTTCTACCCTTTGTATTTGTCAACCTGTTTTTGTGTGACTGATAATCACATACAATATTAATGTAACCTTATTTTGTTTAAAATAGTTGTAATGAATATAAGACAATCTTGGATTCTTATAGTGAGAAAATCTTTAACTATATATTTCTCTTGATCAAAACTTTTGAATGTTGCCTATTTGCCTTAGGTACGTAAATATAATAAAATCATAATTGAAAATCTGTTACAATACCTTAATTAGATACAACACCCTAATTATCTCTCATTATAATACATCATTATTACATCACGTAATCACAGAATACCCTTTTAAAACTCTTCATAATCTCTTCCATATCTATCAATTTCAATATAGATTTTACCGTTGCACAATTATCTTAATATTGGAAAACTTAGGCCTTTGCCTCATTATCATAATTATTATAATCATTTACATCTCCATAGGCTGCGTTGTGCTATTTCTATGCTTGTGGATACCTGCTATATGATCCTTGGTGGTTCGTTAACTCACCAGAAAAAAATGAAATTATTAATCATGGCTTGCCCATAGGTAAGTCCATGCCTTAATATATCTTAACTCCTCAACCAATACACCTTAACTCCTCGACCAATACACCTCAACTTCTCAACGCTGATAGATGCCCTCGGGTCATCTTTAAACTCATTACGACGATTGCATAATCTAGATCATGGCTTGCCCATGGCTAGGTCCATACCTTAATAAACCTTAACTCCTCACTTTACCTCAACTCCTCAACCAATACACCTTAACTCCTCTATCTGAAAAAAATGCTTTTAAACAAAATACTAATGGCCTCTTAATTCCACTCACCTTAACTTACTGAAATACTGTACTAAAGTGCCTATCTAAATTAATTTCTTTAGATATCTTAAATCTTATCCTTTAGTTCATTAGATTACTCTGTGACTCCTTTAATATCTTAATCAATATCGTTGAATTTATTGAAATGTAATTAATTAAGTTAAAATAACCCCCAACACAAATATTAAGATTCATTTCTTAATTCTCATTCACAAAATGCACCATTGGTGAAATAATATATTTATTCTTATTTCCAAGATCGTCTATTAATTAATCCAATTTCCTTTCTCTTAAACTGAAACTATTTAAATTCTTATAAACTTAAAATTATCCTTTGAGTTTACTCACATAAAACTTAACTAGTTGACAAATTGTAACCAACCCCTCATCCTACTTTTCTTTCTGATCTTAACCTTTGCATGCTTCCCGAGGGATCATGCCCCCTACCTATTTTGCTCTCCTATTTTTTTAAATATAATTTCCTGTAACTATTTTAAATCCAAATAAAATTGATATGATTCATACAGAATTTATATTTTAAAACTTGATTTCATGTTTGTATATATACAGGGTTTGACTCTGTCATAAAGAAATATTATTATTATTATTATTTATTCTGCGTCGTCCCTTCAAGTAACTGTCATTGTACTACATCCTCTCTTCTTTTTGAACAGTATATGTTATCTTCAATTTT
>CABFOV010006424.1:0-22419 GCA_902141375.1 Timema poppense | reverse complement strand
GGTTTTTAGAGCTACGTGCCTGGAAATTACTCTATGGGGGGATGGAGGGGGGGGGAGAGCCTTCTAAACCACTGTTTTACACTTCTCGCTTATCCGAGCAGGGATTTGGGGCGTGAGTGACACCCTCCACGGTCAATGACGTAGTTCCCAAGCCCCTGAATAAGATGATTGGTGGCACCGGGAAGCCTGTCGTAGAAAGACTGCGCCAGCTTCAGGAAGTGGTCCTTGATGGTAGGCATTTCCAGATCCCGGTGCAGTGTTGTATTGCGAACGTATATTTGTTTGCTTTGATAAAAGTTATGCACTTTTTTTTTTCAATTTAAAAACTCATTGTTGCACATTTCATCCAGATAAACATATATTTATATATTTATAATGCAGAGAAAGAAAGTTTGTCCTTTATTGATGAGTGTATGGCCCTGTGGTGGCGCAATCCTGCACCATCGGGAGACTTTTACTCCACCCTTGTGAAGTCTTGAGAGACATCCTTGTGAGTCTTGACTTCTCTCGGATTGTGCTGTGCGTCTGTGAGAGGCGAAGAGAGTGAAAGGGGAGGAGGGCGGCTAGGGTTGTCTAGTTTTGACCCAAGGGACTAAACTTGGTTTCACCGAGTTCTCATAAAGTTTGTGTACATTGCGGAGTAGCTCGTCGCTCCCAGGGGTAACCAAACATTGTAACGCAGAGGGAAGGGGGTGGGGGGTAGGTCCAACCGTGGCTTACCTTCTACTTGTGTTCGGTGGCGGCGACTCTTGTGGAATGTTGCCAAGAGTAGGGGTGAGTAGGTGCTCTTGATGACGAGATCCAAACAACCCGAGTTGGCGACCATTTAATAACAAAATGTAGGCCTACATGAAAAATATAAACTACTCCACCATATCACTAATCTTTGTAGGCATATTTGTAACACTTAACAATAAAGTTTGTTTTCCCCACCGCGTGTTAACGCTCGTCTGGGCTGCACTTTTTGGCAACAAACTAATGGGAAAAGTAGAATTTTAGAAAAAATATGTCCACATTTTAATAGAGGAAGCGTGAGAAACAATTAAAAAGAACACTCCCTTTTAGCCAGGATTCGAACCCTGCTCTCCCCTTTGCTGGCTAATTTGGTTCAGATGAGCTAGTCGTTTTGTTAGTGTACCACCCGATGCGTGGGAATTCTTATATTATCTTGCTAAGTGATGGTTGGGTAACATCGTCAGTTGTAAACATTATTCTTATATTACCAACATTTGTTAACCCTCTGGTAATGAATTGCTCGATTTCTCGGTGCACAATTGAAACAGCTTATTTAATAATTTAAAACTGTTATAAGCGTTTTTCATAATTAAATAATATTCTAGTCAGTGCTTTAACAAATCTCCAGAAGTTAAAGCGCTTGTAATAAAACAACCCTCTCTCACTCACAGAGGATTGACACTGTTCGCTTCATCTCCACAGCCTGCGACCATGACGCCCCGCTACGCCATGTAATTAAGTCTAATTGGCTTCTTGCTCGATACTGCAAAGCGAGGGGGGCTGTTTTCAGCGTGAGCTAATCACTACACCTCCGCCATGTAATCATTAAAAGTAGTGGCAACATAGGTCGTTGGTTCGTACACTTTGAAATAACTTTAATTTGGTTTTGACACGAGCTGGTGGCCAGGCAGATAAAGGTGCCAGTCTTGTCTTGTCTGGTCTGGTTTGTTGGTGACAGGGTGGTTGGGGTATAAATTCTGCTTGGGTGTAGCTTACGCGTTTCTTCACTAAATGGTTTGCCATCCTCGTAAATGTTGGTCTCTACCACACAACCCCGTTCTATAATAGTAATAAGACGATGCACGAAAAATATGTCATCAACTTTGGTTGAGAGCGTTGAGGCTTTGGACCTGGGTTGCTTGGTAGATTCATATAGTTCACTACCAGTACGGTCTCCATTTGCTCGAGGTCAATTGCACCCCTAAGACCCAGTTCAAACCTTTTAGCACCAGAACAGAGCTTTTTTTAGCCGACTGTCTGAGGATTGTCGAACTCGATAAGATATGCGCTTGCGTGGATTCAGACTCTGGAACAATAAGAAACTGAATACCGCTCCGACATCTCGGCCAGTATCTTGGTTCAAGGGTTGAAATTGAAGGGCTTGGGGCAATAATGAGCTATATCCCAACAAGGATAAGAGTTAACATTGAATTGTGTTCATACACTTCCTTACATAAGTAGCAAGACTACTTATAATAATTTTTAAATTTCAAGGTTTGTATCAAATTAGAGCAGAAACATGTGAATTATTGATTTTTTAAACCCTAGTATTAATACCTCATGATTACTATTTTGTGTCATAATTCTCAAGCTCTTCATTTGTGTAAGTCATTTTTCTTAATATTTTTAATACCTACTAAAAAGGTACGCTGACACTGAAATGGTTCTTTAAATAATAATTTAAGTTAACAAGTTGTAAGTTGTTTTTTTTGTGACGTTGTCGTCACTAAATTTACTTAAACTGTTTTCCAACCACCGTCACCAAAAGACCTGCGCTCCTGAAACTTAATTAAAAGTGTAATGTGCTAATAGCGAGATCGATACAACCACCGTCAGCGTGTGTGAAGAGCCTCGAGATATTGTTTAGTCGGTGAAATGGCCTCCCCATCACTCACCGGAATATTATAAGAGGTTTGGGGTTCTTGGGTCCTCCCACAACATTATTACACACACCCTCCCTCACTAGCCTCCCAACCCCAATTCATTGAGAGTAGCACAGCTAGAATCCCACGCCACCAGGATGATTTAACCCCGCGAATATTTAATGTAATAAAGGAAGTTCATAAAATGGAAAACAAGTCCCGCACATTTTCTTCGTGACTTAAGGTCATTCAACTTTCATAATCAAAGTAATATCGCACAAATTTAAAAAGTAAATACTGATTAGTTGATTTCTAATAATTACAGTTCACGAGTTATAAGGGTTCAAACTTGATAGTTTGTGTTTTTTGCGGAACTTTGTTATGGTAAAATAATGCATGATGCTGAAATTTAGTGTACATTGACATAATTAAAATATTGATAATATCCTTCATCATACCATAAATAGTAATTTTATAAGTATTTCAATGAAATATTAATATTATTATGTATTGGAAAAATAGTATATACTAACATCAATTATATTAATTATAATAATAATTATTATTATTATTATATAAACACTATCAATATTTCATTCTGTACACCTCATATGAAAGTTTAATTTAACTACATTTCAGCCTCATACATTGATTACTTTACCTCAACAATGGTACGGGAAAAGCATAAAGTATCAAGAAGTGTCCGAGTTATATAGATGAGGATAATAGACTATAGTAAGGGATAAAAAGTGGTGGGAGATGTGGGCATTTTAATAAACTGACTCCGCCACAGGTCGGAAACAATTAAATATGATTATGGTACTAAGGAAACTTCACGTGGAATTCTGGAACATTATTAAGTAATTATAATTTACAAAGATGTTTGCGATAATTTTTTAATAATAAATAGAAGGGCATAACTTTTTGTCGGTTCATTGATTCATAGAATTTTGAAGAAAAAAAAAGCTATATTGGTCTTAAATAATGTTTGGGCAAGAATTTAATAAAAAAAAATTAATCATAGCAAAAAAATTGCAATATTTTCGCATATAAAATACTAGCATTTAAATATTCAGCTCTGTCCGGTAGAAATATTTTAGGGCAAAAAGGTTAAAAAGTGTAAACAATATTAAAAGGGTGGAAAGGAAAATAAGAGAAAGGGTGTTATTTTAGGTTAAAAATGTGTAAAATGTGCAAAAAAGGTTAAAAAGGTACTATAAAGTGATCCACTCAAATTGATTTTAGCTTGTTTGTAACCCCATTTATTAATTTTACTCCGTTTATCTTTTTTTACCCTTTTTGACTCTTACCCGCCTCTGTTGTGCTAGTTTTGTGTTGAGCTAGACTGCTGAGGACAGGGAGATCGAGGTTCGAATTTCGCTCAGGTGAATTGGGGCGGTTTTTTCTAAATGGTTTTTCACTCTTCCTCCACGCAAATGCGGGTCCACTTCTTCAATAATCAACTTTCCCAATTCCTAACCCAGTAGCGCTATTAGTACTTAAGCGTATAGCCCGAACGGGTAGTAAGACGTGGTGCTAATAATAATTATTTTTGACTCTTTGTCACTTTCTACCGCCCCTTTTATTATATTTACTTCTTTTATCCCTTTTAAATTGATACCCTTTTTATTTTCATTAGATTTACTTTAGGGCTTTTTTTTAAACCCTTTATGCCCTTTTTTGCCTTTATCTCTTTACTTACTATTTTACCTTCTTTTTTAAAAAAGTTTTATTATTTAGTCTTTTTACCTTTTTGGACCCTTTTTACATTGAGTATTCGGCTTAGCCCGGAATAAATATTTAGTGGTAAAAGGTCCAATTTAATTCGGTAGCACGTGTTAAAAGGTCAAAAAGTGTATAAAGGATAAAAAGTAAAGCTAATAATTTTTTTTTAAACGGGCCAATATGTTAAGTTAAAAGGTTAAAAAGTGGTAAAAGGGATTAAAAGGGAAAATAGAATGGACGGGGAATACTGGCAAAAATGTCAAAAAGGGTTAAAAAGCAAAATGACAAATGGTTAAAATAGATGAAAAGGGTAAAAAGGACAATAAGTAAATCTAAAATAGGGGGTGAATAAGATAAAGGTGCCAAAAGGTCAAAATGTATAAAATAGTGCCTAAAGAGCCAAAAGGGCTTAATGGCTAAAAGGTAAATCTAAAATTTTAAAATTCTTGCTTCGAGGTGCACATGTTCATGCACAAATGCTACTTATTTTTAAATTTCAGACCTCGGCGTGCGGTATATATCGCGCAAGGCTTATGACATAAAGACTTAATTAACTCATCATTTAATTAAGATAGACCCGCTTCAGTGGCCGTGAGGTCTAACGCTCTAATCTTTTTCTGAACTAGATTGCCGAATATGGGGAAATTGTGGTTAGAATCCAATCGGATGCACTGGGGGTGGTTTTCATAAATGGTTTTCCAGTCTCCTTCCATGCAAATGTGGATGAACTTCCTCTAAATTAAGCCTCATAATCCCCAACCCATTAGTATAATTAATACACAATCGTTAAACCTGAACAGGTAGTATGACACGGTACTAAAAGAAACCTGGAATAATTAATATATTTTTGTTTAGAAAACTTGGAAAAGTCAGGAAATTTAAAAGATACTGTGATGGGAACATTTTTCACTTCACAAAGATGTTTTTTCGGTCCTTACTTTGGATTGAAACTGGGCAACCCAAAATCACGTGCTACCGAATTAAATTTGACCGTTTAAGTGTCTAATTTTGATACAGTCCAAGTTTCAAAGAAAAGTTACAAGCTATACTTTCACGTATTCACGCGTCGGATCGTGTTGTCTTCATCTGTCACTTTTGATGTTGCCAATATTTATAAAACAACATCGGGAAAAGTGCTTGCCGGTTTTTCGGGAATTTAATAAAGATGAGGACCTCTCTAAAGAGCTTTTGTGTGCATACACATTTCATACATTTGCTTGGGATAGACCCCTTTAAATAGATTTTAGAGGCATCTAATTTTAAAAAAAATAGGCAAGGACTACTCTAAATATCCGCTAATGGTATCAAAACTTTTAACATTTTCAGAGGGAGGAATACTCTAAATATCATGGAGAGGTATTTTCCAAAAATACTTGTTCCAAGTACTAATATTTTTTGTCGTATTTATCACACCTTGAACAACAACAAAATGTTCAGTATGTGATTGTGTTCAAAGTCACGCAACAGAGAGAAAAAACAGGCAAGGACTACTCTTAATATTTTGGAGAGGTATTTTCCAAAAATACTTGTTCCAAGTACTAATATTTTCTGTCGTATTTATCACACCTTGAACAACAACAAAATGTTCAGTATGTGATTGTGTTCAAAGTCCCGTAACAGAGAAAAAAACCTTTAAAAAAATCGTATTATTATTTTTCCAGGAAAACTGGAGCTATACTAAAATTTTATTATGTTGTTTAAATGGCCACCAAGCAAATAGGGGTTCAAGGTGGAAAGGGGGGAAGAAGCTATAAGCCTCCCTCCCCATTTTATAGCTATTTAAAAAAAATTGAATTGTATGATGCTGTACTCTTCTGCATACATACGTCCGATGTGTTCGAACGAAACATGTTTCATCCTTTTGCCCCAAACCTAGGCTTTTCTGTGCGCTTTCCTTCTAGCTCACCCCTCGGTTGCACCAAAGAGGGGTGTTGGATTGGCATGGAGAGGGGAGGGGAGTGTGGACTCAGCCCTCGCAACACAGTTTCGATTCATTGTCATTGTTACCAGTATTGTGTGCCAAGGTCCGTGCGTATAGTGACCAAAGTGGATACATAAATGGGAGCGATTTCAGAGTCGGGTATTTCTGAAAACGCTGTTGAGGCACTTTAGAATGTAGCGATGTAACGAGCTACACGTAACGTTACAATGAAGTGATGTCAAACTCACCCTCTGTCCCATTTGTATACGGACTTGTAGTCGCCCAGCCACCACCTCAACACTCTCACTCAGGACATCATAGACCGAAGCGAGGAATGAACCGACACTTCCGGCTCATCAAGAAAGAAGGCCACGCCCAAGAAAACAAATGACAGTCGCTCAGCAAGGTATTTTTTTTGCCGAATGTGAGGATTATTCTGCAAATTTTTGCCCTACTACCAGTATCTACAGCTTCTTCAGAGCAAAAGTTCTATACTTTGAGAAGATTGAAGACGTACTTGCGGTCATCAATGATCAAAGAGAGGCTTAACTATACTCCATTCACGGTAGGAATTACCCTCTGAAAGGTCTTTTTTCCTACCAATATCTTACTATATAATAGATTTCTGATAGGGAAAAAGGCCTTTCAGAAGTCAATTCCTATGGTGAACGGACTTTAACTATTTCTTGCAAAAGTACGTAAGGAAAGGCCAATAGACTTTACAGAGGTCATAAATGTGTTTGCAAAAATGAAGTTTTGTCAAACAAGTTGACCACATGGTTTATTTCGATTACACTGACAGTTGCAGATTTAGCACTAAGCAGTGATAAGATATTCACCCTTAAGGGTAATAAACAGTTTATTGGCTCTATATATTATTTTCATGTTATTTATTAAAATATAGTCACTTGAATTATACATCTTTATTTTTGATACTCCAGTTTTATATTAATTTAAAAATTATAATCACGAAGGAAATATATTCTACATTGGCTATTTCTGTAAATTAAAGCTTGCAACCAAAGTTAAGGTAACAGATATTTATAACATAAAGAAATTTAAGCAGCAACTATTAGGTACGAAATATACTTAAATAGCACCATTTTTAACCTTAGAATTTAATTTGTTTTTTTCGGAACGGGGGTAGAGGGCTGGACCATCACCTTATAGGTTCGGGATGGTCTTTTTTTTTATCGTGCATAACATAACACAACATTGACATGATTCTGGATCCGCCACTGCCACCCAATAATAATAGTAAGATTTTATCCATTTTGGTGGCGTATTGTTTTTGTCCTTACTACTAAAAGTAATTTACTATGACCATTTAACTGTAGACAACCTGTTTTAAATTTATTTTTTAATTAAAATTGATTTATTTTAATTTGATTTTTTTTAGCTACTTTACTTACCTAGTTCCGTTCCCGATGACATAATGTTGTAAGGGTGCTGCGCTTAGTTAAAAGTTTTTGGAAGCACCGTTGTATACCATAAAGCCTTCAACCGTACTAGTCTTGCTCATCGAGGCAGGAACATAAGAAAGACTTAATCATTTCTCAAAGACTTCTCTTTTAAAGATTAAGGCAAGCTTGAGGCCTTACACATCCTTCAGGATTAGCTTCCCTCGCTTTCCTTCTTTATTTTTTACTATGCCGTATTTTATTTCCTGTTGCGCATGGAAACAGAAATGTTAGGGGGGTGGGGGGAGTCAGTCGCAAAGTCAAAAGATGGTCGTCGGAGACTAGCCAAATAAATAACTATTTCCTCTGAAAAGGAACTGAAACATATCATGTGTACGCGGTTTAGAGAAAAGGCCCGAGTCCTACATAAACACTATATTTTGTAGAAGACCAAGCACAGAGTTTATTTATTATACTTTTGTTTTGTTTGCTTGTTTACCGCACAGTTGGCACCGTTAATTTTTTGGGTCAAATTTGTAGACTTTTTTTCCCTAAGATAGCGATTGGCTTATAAAAAACACGCTTTTATCATAATTTTGTTTACTTAGTAATATATCACACGAAAAATTCACCAAGCAAATTTAAGGAAAGTATATTTTATCCTTTTATGTTAAATTATTGTTTGTTTTTTGTAAGGTACATGTAGCTTTCGGCTACCTACAACTAAAATTAATGTGTAGTCTACAATGGTGAGGGTAAATTTATTTGAAAAAAGTGTATCATATCAAAGTTCGCCCGCAAAAAAAGACGTGAAAACATATAATGGAGGAGAGAAAAAAACACACCCTTAATACATCCGGATGGTATTTGAATATAGGTTTTTCGAGTTAAAGTCAAGAAAGTTGGCGTTTAACTACACTCCGATTCTATTACGAATACAGGAGATATATAAAGGTGAAAACTACTAAATATACTTTCACGTTTTCATAGGTTAAGCTATATGATCTGCATCTTTAACTTTAAAAAATGCTATGCCTCCACCGTGGTTCGGATTCCACGTTAAACTGTAGGTTCTCCATTTCATCTCACAATCACCCTATCATTACACATTAGCGTAAGTGCGTATAACCTGAACGGGTAGTAAGACGCGGTGCTAATAATAATAATAATAATAATAATAATAATAATAATAATAATAATAACTAAATATATATATATTATCAGTACCTATAAAAATTAATTACACAAATAAAGTATTAAAATGTTATCACTGTGGACAGAAAAAAAGGTTTGTTTATTTATAAAATGGTCCTTAAATACATTCGATATTGTGAGCATTTTCGGTTTCTAGATTATGATTAAATCCTGTCTAATGGGGCTCTGAACCCAAATATTGGGTCTGTCTGGCCCTATGTTGGTTTATCTGGACTGTCTCTGGGGGCTAAAGCCTAAACAGTTTGATGGAGTTAGTTAAAAACTTGGCATTTAGATTTTATATAGTCATGCCATGGGACTTTTTTTTTACTCTAGCCATGAAATTACCAATTGCATCGTGGGTATTTCCCGTGACGTCATCCCTCATGCTTCCCCTCAGCTGAAGCTGCTTGATTTTTTAAAATTTACATTTAAAAATAATAATGTTAATGATTTTGTCTAAAATTGTTATTGGGGCTTTATTTTGCGTGATAAATAATAATATAGGCCCAAGTAGATTTTTCTAAAAAAAATTTTCAAGAGTGGATTACTAATGAAATATTTTAGAAAAGTTAAAATTATTAAAAAATGGCCTTTACGAGTTAATTTAAATTAGTTGTAAAATGACACCTGGACACGGGAATCAAAACCAGGACCTTTGGAATCATGTGGGATAATACTAATTTTTATGATTTATCTTAAATTTAGTAACGTGGAAATTATTTTACTCTATAAATAAAGTAATTTTATTTTTACAAATGTAAATAATTTGAGGGGTTGATTTAAAAAGTTTGAATTAAAAATATGTTGATACAATTTTGTTTAAAATTTGTATGAGTCTATTTTAATTTTATAAACAAGATAATATGTTTGCTTTTCTTAGGAAAAATTATCTAGGAATTGTTTATTGAAATTTTTCTTTTTTAATTTGGTTTAATACAATCTACTCTATATGAGAAAGTTTGTACGATCGTGTCGTTTAGTTATTTTTAGTACTCTTTAGTGATATTGTGTTATTACCTATTAACGACATACTGTATATAATTCTAGGGAACCGAATTAGGAAATATCCAAGGAAACACATCACAATAAATCTAGAAAGGGGTTGTGAAAAGTTTTTGGCGATAACCCTGAGATTAGTGTACATGGCTGGGGAATGAAACCGGAACTCCTGAGTCGAAATTGATTACCAGTGCATACCCAAGCTACTCTTCAGATGGAAATGCAATTTTGTTTTATTTAATTTAGAGGGTTATTAACGCCCAACTGCCACATTCTTGATCATTTATTCGACTGCAATACCTTCATCTTCTCCATATAGAATATTAAGCGACTACGTAGCGTAAAAGTATATCACGCACGATATTTTCACGGCATATTTTTATTATTTCAATTTGATTATTTACGCGTGGAAATAACCAGTTATATGATTACGTCGCATTCCTCAGTAGTTGTGAAAGGATTTCATCTCGCTATCAAAACATCAAATAAAAGCAGATCTCCCGAAGCAGCAATACGCGCCTTCCTTTGAATTCGACTATGAGAGAAATCCAATTCGGCAAGGTCTCTGGTTTCTCAAGGTTTGGTGTAGTCATGGATACACTGGTGTATCTTCGTGCGTTTGTCTCACGCTGCTTGCATTCCTTTGGGGGATATCTTGCGCATGAAGAGTGGCTCGGTTATGTGAGGAACGTCTGTATTTGATTAGAAACAGGAGACGTATTGAGGCCGAGCTGCTTTAGCAGAGTTTGTGAACTGTAGACGTCGCCGCCGAATGTGGCGCTGTTNCCCCCCCCTTTTTTTTACCAAATTAAATCTTGCCAAATTCTGAAAAAAAAAATTTTTTGTATTTATTCCAATAGGCTTGTCTGGTTTTAAAAATGTTTTCCGTACATCTTGGGTGTACATTTCCATCCAGGCTACCCGCATTTAACCAAACTGAGGATGTAGGGATGAGGAAGGTAATGTATCAGCATTCGTATCAGGGAACGTGGGAAAACACCTCAGAAAACTCAGCCGGGATTTGAACCCTGACCTCCGAGTCACTTCTATACCGAACAGGCGTTTAGTACGTGAGCCCACCGATGCAGGCCTACTCTAAATAAAATAATTTTCTAAAATAAAAAGAAAGATATAAGGAAAGGTAATTAGAAACTTAGACCGCCAAATTACATATACCAAAGTCGATAAAAGTCATCCAAAGTTCCATTTTTTGAATTTTGTTTGAGAAGTTCAAGTGGCTTATAGTATTTTGTGTTTTTTCTTACACCACGTCTTAGTAGCCGCTTGGACTTCACGCATACATTGTACCTATATGTGAATACCGGCACAGTGGGAGTTCATCTAGGAAAAAATTACCCCTGGCACACCCAACAAAGATTTGAACCTTGATCTTCTGTCACTGGCAATCTAGTCTATTACTAGAGCGACCAATCTACCACCGATGCGGGTGGTGTGATTTATAGTTCACTCTAATAGAAAAGAATGTGTTTGTTGAGTGTTTGAACAATAAATAATATTGTTAAGCACTGGAAAGGTGGGTGGAGGGGGAGGATTGTGAACAATATTATTATTATTAAAATTTAATTTCAATTAAAATTAAAATATTCAAATTTAATTAATTAATAATTAAATTAAATTTAAAATAAAATTTAACTTCAACTTTTTAGGGCCAACGTTATGGTTATAAGAATCAAAAAATCAAGCAACACAATGAGTAGGAATTTTAATGAAATATATCACCACGTGCTTGACCAGAAATTATAAATATTTAAATGTAGCCGAAAAAAAACTTTGGCCTATTAGAACTTAACCCTTGATCTACCACCTCAGGGTCTGCCACATATACCTGTGATGAACTGATGGCCAACCAAAAGGTGGGAAATATTGGTAACGCGAGAAAAGGGCAGATTATTTGAAGTTTTTATAGCAAATCTTTTTTTGCCAAAATAAATAAAATATTGCTTCAGTACAAACATAGAGTTTATTTATCTTCCCATGGTGATTTCAATATTTCTTGAATATTTTTCATGAGCCTAGTAACATTAGATGACAAACTTTTTAAACGAAGAGAAACATTAGTCATTAATTCCAGGACACCCTTGACTGATATTCAAGATCTGTTAAGGTCACCGCGTGGAGAAAATTAAACTCTTTAAGTCTGTACCTAAGCAATATTTGAATTCTTTTGACCAAAAAGGTTTTGCTATAAAAACTTCAAAAAAACAACTTTTTTTCACGTCCCTTACTTTCCCACCTTAATATTCAACAGTTAATATATATCCGGTAAATAAACCACTTTTACCTTTGGGAGTCTCTCCTCCCTCTCCTCAACATTCAAGAATGAGCTGGCTGTTGTGGAAAGAGTTTGTGAATATTAGATGTAGGGAAGTGTTTCCCACTCCATTTATTCACTTCTCTCTTCCAATATCACAACCACCTCGAAGGTTTGTTCAACAAAAGAAACAAGCTGGGCGATACTTATAATAGACGACGGGGAAAACAGTGGGAGAAGCTTTGTATTGAATGGGTGGTAGAGAATCGAGGTAGGGTGGGAAACAAACATCTTGGAAATATTGATTTGTTAATTATTTCTTCAATCGAAGGCCAACTATATTTTCCTGGAGTGCTGCTGTTTATTGTATATATATAGTCCTTTAGCTTGAGCTTTTCGTTTAACTATTTACCAACGTGTTTATTTGTCCTACTAAAATTATTTACTCCTACAATGCATATATTCACTTCTTTGTAATTCATTATGTTTTAGTAAAATGTTACTACTAAATTATATACTATTAACTTCATATATTAGAATAGCTTTGATTTTTTAGGTTTTTTAAAGGATAAATCCATCAGGATTCCCCCCCCCCCCCCCCCCCTTTTTTTTTCTAGAAGAGATATTACATTCTTTTCATTACAGATTATTATGGAAAAAGTACCATATTACCTGCATCGGTGGGCTCTAAGGCTGATTAATTAGTATTGGTTGCCGGTAATGAATTCGGAGTTCAAACCCCAGCTGGATGTATTGAGGGTGCTATTTTATATACAGTTTAACCCACTAAACCAATTAAGCCCCGGCCCCGGCCCCGTATCGGTGGTGGAATAAAAATAAATATAATAAAAAATTGTGAACGTGTATCCAATCTTGAACAATATCTTACTTTACAAAATAAAATATCTTCACAAAAATCCAAGTTTATTTAGGTTAGATTAATTCATTCTACGGAACAATTTTTAATATTATGTGTTTTTAAAGACTGAAATATTTATCAATACGACCCACTTGTGCAAAGGCAATGACAATATATTTTCTACTATTTCCCTCATTGCATACATTGCGAGTAAAGACTTTAGCTTACATGACTGTTTTTATTTGTATTTATTTTTCTTTTTTTTCGCCGCGTCTATTCATATATTTGCACAAATATTGTAGGGACGAGAAAAATATAATCTTAAAAAGAAACTGCACCCCCATTTACGCGAAGAGAGATTGAAAAACAGCCTAGAAAAAAACATCAGTACACCATGCGTGGATTCGAACCCTGACCTTTCTTTGATTGGCAAACCAGACCAGACGAGTTCGACTCCTCATTCCGCGTGCTCAATAATAATAATTGTATTTATATTGCAATGCCAACAATATAAAGTTAAATTTTCTCTAAGGCAGCTCATTTATATTGACCTATTGGAAATATGAACACACACATATATATTTTAGGATAGTAATTTACTTAATGAATAAGAAATATTGGTGACATTTTTTAAGGACTAAATAAATTAGATACAAAATGGTTTCGACGCTATTAATGACATTAATTTATAATGCATACTCACAAAACATCAATATTAAAACGTTTAAAAGTGTCTAACTCTCTTTAACCTCAACCTGTAAAGAATAAATTCCCAGTATTGAAATTGACAGTAAATGGATAGCTAATACCTGTTATTAAAATCTATGAATAAGTCATTTATTTCACTCTAAGAGAGAAAAATAAATGGTACGGCGTACCGCACAGACTTTCTCTCTCTTTCTATAAACTCGTGAGATTTCTGAACGGAATAATGTAAGAAGGCGAGATTGCCGTCAAGATTCATCAAAA
The DNA here is from genome assembly GCA_902141375.1 of Timema poppense. Taxonomy (NCBI): domain Eukaryota; kingdom Metazoa; phylum Arthropoda; class Insecta; order Phasmatodea; family Timematidae; genus Timema; species Timema poppense. The sequence continues at coordinate 8,480 of CABFOV010006424.1, read as the reverse complement.
TTTCTGTTAAAATCTTATATTTTTATTTTTAAAGAATTAATGTCCTCATTTGTATGTTTGGACCAATAAAAAAGATTAATATTGGGTCCACAAGGGTCAACACTTCGTATTAAAATTTCAATTTCCGGTTAAAATTGTATCATTTTATTAGGTGTTGCACATCTTCAAGTCATCGCATTGATATTTAATTATTCATTTATACATTTTGACCAATAAAAAATGTAAATATTGACCATTGAGACTAAAATAGAGATAGATCATTGCTGTATAAACATTTAGCCTAAGAGGTTTAAGGAAAAATAACATACTTTTTTTTTAGATACTTACTTATATTTAATTACTCTATGGCATTGGAGAATTATTGCGTTAAGACTTAAGTAGTGTATGTTTACAACTAAAGCTCACAAAATTGTATTAATATATTTTAAATATCTCAAAAACTGTTGCTTTTATACAAAATATATGTCAAATAAAAGTTTTTTATTTCTAATAGTACTACAATTTTGTAATGATAAGTTGTTTAGTATCTCAAATAGTTGTGGAGATACGGAAATTAACGCTTCTGTAAAGTACCCTAAAAATAATTTTCATGGGTAAATTAAAATAGCCAGTTTATTTATAATCTTAATCAACGCCTAGATATGAATTTTAATCAAAATCGTTTGAGCAGATTTCGAGAAAACCTATTTTTTCTCTTTTCGCCCCTTGTAAAACTACGCTTTATTTTAAGTTTTAATAGACACACAGACAGACGTCATTGCAAAGACTATTTTTTAGGGTTCAAGGGCTCATGAGACGTCAACATCCATCAACATTTCAGGTTAGATTTTTTTTACGGTCGCAATACTTAAACTTTAATGTCCAAAAAGTTAAAAAATATACATAATTGCGTATAGATTGAAAGTTATTGATTTTATAAAAATATGTTTCGAATAAAATATTTGTATTATAAATATATTATATACATATTTGTAAAGCTAAGTAATTTCATATCTCAAATAGTTTCGGAGATATTATAAAAAATGTTAATTTACGCATCAGACCGGAGCCCTTAAAGCCATTTTGCCGAAATATTGAGGGTAGCCATTTTGTTTGGAATATTTATTAATGTTTATAAATGAAATTTAATCAAAATCGACTTTTTCTCTTTTTGCCCTTCAGTAAACTACCCTTAATTTTAGGGGTAGATATCCAATTCCAAAAACCCCTCGGTGCAACCCTATGAAAACCCTAGATATCAAATTTTAGCTCAATCGGTAAAATAGTTTAGGCTCTAGTTGGAGGTACAGACAGACAAACGGAAATTCAAAAACAACTTTTTAGGATTCAGGGAGTCATGAAACGTCAAGATTCGTCAAAATCTCGAGCTCGATTTTTTTGACGATCACCATACTTTCTTTATCTGTAAGATAGAGAGAAAGTAAAAATCTTTATCCTCACGAAATTTATAGAAGATGTGTTGCGTGTACGTCATTAATTGAAAAATGGGTAATGGCGTGGATCATCAACGTTCTTTCGAACTACTACAGAATAAAGATCTTTAAACGTTATTAAGAAACAACATTAACGGCCCAAAATTTGCAATTATTTTCTCACAAACGGACATCTGGAATAACTTTTTAGAAAATACAAACATAATTTTTTCGGTCAACGTTGGTAACATTTTATTATATTATTAGTTTTGTTTTATAGGTATTATCTATCAAATATAGATAATATCGATCAAACTTGACACATGATTTGAAATATTAAAACGTGAAAGATCTGTAGCTTTTCTGGCTGCTAAATATATACGTTTGTAAGAAAATCAGAATACTGTATTGACTTACGGCACTAGTACATTCATTTCCCTCTCTTACTTCATTTTACAGGTAAGGTTATCTAATGATTAGCACCTTTGACTTTATTAGGAGAGGCTGAGGTTGAGCCTCCCACCCTCTAAATACGGGTTTTCACACAGTTGAATTTTTTTTTATCATTGAGGCAAATGATGTTGGAAGCCGTTAAATTCTAGCTTTCTCCTATTCTTTTGAATTAAATAATTGGTGTATGCCTACCTAATTGTGTTAGTTAGTACTGGCTCTAAAACGCACGAATAAAACAAGTAATACATAAGGATATTTGTTGCTATAGTTTAATCAATTTTCACGGTTATATTCGTCCATTTTGTTATGTCCGTGTGGCTATGATCGTCAAAACATTCTATCTCGAGATTTTGATAAATGTTGACGTTTCATGACCCCCTGAAACAAAATAATAAAGTGGTTTTTGCGATGCCGTCTCTTTGTACCTTGGCCTAGAGCCGAAGCTATTTTACAGATTAGGCTATAATTTGATATTTGGGATATTATAAGGTCTTCCCGAGGGGTTTTTGGAATTAGATATCCAACCCTAAATTTAAGGGTAGTTTACTGAAGGGAAAAAAGAGAGAAAAAAATCGATTTTCTCAAAATTCAATCTAATGATTTTGTTTAAATGTTATAACTAGATACCAAACCCTTCCTTCACCTCTGACAAGACATCTTGTGAATGTGGGGAATGCCAGGCCTCCACCGTGGTTCGGATCCCACGTTAAACTGTAGGTCCTCCATTTCATCTCACAATCACCCTACCATTACACATTAGCGTAAGTGCGTATAACCCGGACGGGTAGTAAGACGCGGTGCTAATAATAATATAACTAGACACTATTTATTATTATAAACAATATGACAACTCTCATTTGATAATGAAAATTACTTTGAGGGTACTTTACATGAGGGAGATTTTAAAATTTTCATAATTTCTCTGCAAACATCTATTTGAGATAAAATTTTATAAAACCAATGGTTTCTGAGCTATAATCAAATATAACATATACTTTTTAATTCAGGTCTTTGAAAATGAATTTAATTCATTTAATTCTTATGTTATTTGTTTGACAAAAATATTTCTCTTTTCTCAATTTTTATTTTCTCGCTATCTTACAGGTAGATAAAGTATTTTGATCGTCAAAAAAATTGAACTCGAGGATCTCTCCCCCCCCCCTCAGAAAAAGTGGTTTTTGAATTTCCGTCTGTCTGTACCTCCAACTAGAGCCTAAACCTATTTCACCGATCGGGCTAAAACTTGGTATCTAGGGTTTTCACAGGTTTTCCCCGAGGTATTTTTGGAATTGGATATCCAACCCTAAAATTAAGAGTAGTTTACTAAAGGGTAAACAGAGAAAAAGTCGATTTTCTCATAATCGGCTCTAATGATTTTGATTACATTTCATTTTAAAACATTAATAAAGATTATAAACAAAATGGCTTCTCTCAATATTTCGGCAAAATGATTTTAAGGGCTCCGGTCCAATGCGTAAATTCTCACTTTTTATCATATATCCGAAACTATTTGAGATATGAAATTACTTATCATTGTATATGATGATCTATTTATAATACAAATATTTTATCCTCAACAAATTTTTATCAAACCAATAACTTCCAAGCTATACGCAAATATATAGGCTATATATTTTAATTTTTCTAACACTATAAAGGTAAATATTGCTATTGTAAAAAAATCTAACCTGAAATGTTGATGGATGTTGACGTCTTATGACCACCCGAAATCTAAAATGTAGTGTATCTTTTTAACCCCATGATTAAGAGTAATTTAATAAGAAATGAAAAGAGAAACAATCAATTTTCTCAAAATTGTCTCTAAGGATTTTGATTAAAATTCGCATATAGGCGCTGATTAAGATTATAAATAAACTGGCTAATTTCATTTTTCCACGAAAATGACTTTTAAGGTACTTTACAGAAGCGAAAATTTTCGTATCTCCGCAAATATTTGAGATACTAAATATATTATCAATGCAAAATTGTAGTGCTATTTAAAAATAAAAAACTTTTATATGAAATATATATTTATAAAACCAACAGTTTCTGATATATTGGCAAATATATTAATACAATTCTATGAGCTTAAGTTTTAACGCAAAAATGGTTGAATGCCATAGAGTAAGAAATGAATAATTCTCTCAAAAAGTGTATGTTTTCTTTCTTTCAACCTCTTAGGATAAATGTTTGTACAACAAAGATTTATTTCTATAGTTTTAGATTCAATATTTACCTATTTTATTGGCCAAAAAGAATTTAAATGAGAAATTTAATAGCATTTCAATAACCATAGAGGTGCAACCCTTAATAAAATGTTGAACATTTTAAACCGGAAGTCGACATTTTAATACGGGGACCCAATATCAATATTTTTACTTTCTCGCTACCTTACAGTTTTGTGATCGTCAAAAAAACTGAACTCGATATTTTGATGGATGTCGACGTATCAAGCAAGACCTCCCTAAAAAGTGGTTTTCGCAATGCCGTATGTCTGTACCTTGGGCTAGAGCCTAAAATATTTTACCGATTGGGCTAAAACTTGGATATATAGGGTTCTAATAGGTTAACCCCGAGGAATTTTTGGAATTGGATCTCCAACCCTAAAATTAAGGGTGGTTTCCTTAAGTGCGGAAAGAGAAAAAATAGATTTTATCAAAATCGGCTTTAACGATTTTGCTTAAATTTAATTTTTAAGCTTTGATCAATATTACAAACCAAATGGCTACTCTCAACTTTTCGTAAAAATGACTTTAAGGTTTCCGGTCTGATGCGTAAATTCTAATTTTCAATTTTATCTCCATAAGTCTTTGAAATATGAAATTACTTATCGTTGCATAGATGTGGATCTATCTATTTATAATAAACATCTTTTACTTAAAATCTATTTTTATAAAAACAAAAGTTTTCAAGCTATACACGAATATATATTTCTTTTAACTTTGCCAACACTTAAAGGTAAATTATTACACGACCGTAAAAAAAAATCTATCCCAAAATGTTGATGAAGGTTGGCGTTTCCAGACCCCCTGAACCCTAAAAAGTGGTTTTTGCAACGCCGTTTGTCTAATCCTAAAATTAATAGCAGTTCACTTAAGGGGGAACAGAGAAAATTCGATTTTCTCAAAATCGGCTATAACAATTATATATCTCTCATTTTAGACTATATAATTAATAATTACCTATTTAATTGGTCAACATTTATAAAAGAGAAATTTAATAGCAAAGCAATAACCATAATAGATTTCCTAGTAAAAGGACGAAAATTTTAACAGGAAGTCAAAATTTTAATACCAAGTGTTGATCCTTGGGGACCCAATATTGACATTTTTTATTGATCCATATATAAAAATGAAGATGTTTATTCTTTAAAAATATAATTATGAAATTTAAAACCAACAATTAAATATGTTTTACGTATATCTAGCGCAATTTGTTCTCGGGTTTGCTAATATATATATTATATTACGAATTTTGAGTAAATATCTCAATTTCTAAAAAAAAAATAGAGCGAGAAAGTTCGTGCAGATTTCCATACTATTTTTCATTTCCTTTCTTTAACAGTGTTCCTAGTTTCTAATACCATAAAGTAATTATCATTGTACATTATTTCGTTTACGATCTTTGGTTTAGTGTTTCTACATCAGTGTATACTGTATATTACTATTATCTCGTTTCACAAATCATACGAATTTTTAGTAATTGTATATTTTAAAATAAAAGTAAATTTATCACCTAGTGGTTTTTAAATATGTGAGTGCTAATGAAATGTATGCTATTCCTGCCACTCTTTTACGATTAGAAAGCCTAACGTTAAAAATAAGTTTGAAATATATAAATGTTTAGCTTAATTTAGAATGGCATGTACTGTTTTTCGGTAGCCCTCTGGTATTAATGTTCATTTTTAAAAATAGACTAGCTACACTGTTTTGAATTTTTGAATAAACAACAACCGCTTACGCGAGGCTTGTAATACAATCCTAAATAAATAAATCATGATATAGTTCAATACTCTCCTCCGAGTTTGTAACGGGAAATGAATGTAACATATTTATTGGTCGCAGGTGGCCTTAGCGTGGTGCAATATTAATGATGCATGTGCGATGCATTTTTAATAAGTGCACACGTCATTCCAATAAATAAAGTAAACAAAAATATAGGTTTATACGATATTACACGGAATGAATAGTTAGGTTATTTCAAAAATTGCATGTTTAGCTAACATATAGTGCACGACAAACTTTTAAACATAGTTCCACGTATTTTATATCTATAAGTTGCATGCCATTAACGGTTAATCTTAATCCCAACAACTTCCAGGCGTCATAAGTTAATTTACCGCACACAGAAGAGGAACAAAATCATAATGACGAATCTTTATATTTTGCCAGGAATCGAACTTAAGATCTTAAGAACATCGACCCCTTCTAGGAATATATCCTCACACTCAGACATTTATTATAATAACGGCGGTTTTGAAGCTTAAAAACACTTAAAAACAACCGAAAAATCCAAGAGTAATGGCCTGATACTTATTATTTTATTACTTAAAACACCACATTCATCTATCAATATTTTGAATTGTTTTGTGAAAATATATTTACAATGGTTTAATTAAATTCCTCATATGATATGGCTAACAACATTTAGAGACTGGTTTGCGTAAGCTACCATGAAAATTCCCCTTAAACAACCACTGTTAAACCAATATTTTCGGGTATATCATCTAGAACAGGAATCGCCAAGCTAATTGAGTTTAGGAGCAACATTAAATTTTATTAAATGTTTTGCCATCTACCAAGATTAAAATTGCACAGTGTCGCGTATTGGCTATTATTTTAACATGTACAGAGTGTTTCCCACATTGCACCTTTGTTCAATCAGGGGTGAGCTCTGTAACATGGTTTTGTAATGATAATGGAAATAATGTAAAATTTTAGTTGTTGTTTTTTTACAAAAATTCACGCTTTAATACTCAATAAATAATATTCAGTTTCTAAACAAAATAGTCAATTTTATATATTTAAAACCACATTGTGTTGCTAACTGAGAGGAACGGCATTAACTTTCATAAACAATTGTGGTGAATAACTTAAATCCCATTCTATTGCAGTTATCACCATGTTCATCTGCAAACTTATTTCTATACTAATTTTACTTTTCACTGCCTTCAACTGAAAATGATGAGTGATGACGATGACTCACATAGGCTAGTATGGGAGAGCAACTAATTCACTCGAAGTACATTACGAACCAGGACTGGATAATTTTCCTTCGAGATATGAGGGGACATATGCTCAACTTGAGGCAACTATCTTCAACAATGAGTTACTTAGGATAGCGTAAACACAATTTTCGTGTGAAAATGTCAGTGCGAGCTACTAGTAGCTTGCGATCAACTGTTTGGTGACTCTTGCCTTAGAATCTTCTTACTTTTCCCCTCAAACCCCGATCACCACTACCAACTTAAGACTACTTCGCTGCAACGGAATTGTTCAACACCATTATATTAATTAGCAGGGCGTGCTTCACTTGGTATAATAGCATCTAGTATCCTTGTAAACAGTAGGAGCGCGCAATCGCGCATGCATCGAGAATAATCTTTCTGGGACCCAATCACCACATCACAAACGGATGCAGGCCTAGATTAAGCTGTGCCGCAGATAATTAATGGCAAATATAGGCCTAATTAATGAAAGCCACGTCTCTAATGTTAAGTATGAACAGGCTTACATGATACTGGAACAAATTGTAAGTGAAGTAGAATTATTTTATGAAGAAACATTTAGGAAGTACTGACTTTATATAGTCATAAATTATGGCCTTTTACTTTTTTTACTTTCTCATATCAAGAAAAAGTATTGTGATCCCAAATAAAATCAATCTCGAGATTATGACGAGTTATTACGTTTTATATGAACACGAACCCAAAAAAATGGGATATTTTAGCTTTCTGTTTGTTCTACTCTATGTAACCTAGTCTGTCCCTAGCCACCGACCCAAAACGGTTTGATGGATTTGGTTCAAACTTGATATTTATATTGTATAATGTAAATTGAGGTGTTTGTTTATTTTAACATTGTAGTGTTGTGAATTGCTAGTGACAGAACTGGCATAGCGACGTGTTTTAATGAGTGAGTAAACAATAGGACATAAATGATTACAACTCTAAAGAGCTTGTCACCATTCTTCTTGGCATTCAGGCCAAATTGCAGTATATAAATATTACTAATTTTCGAGTTAACAGGGCTGACAATTTAACAACTATTCTAAGGGGTCACTCTGTTCATTTTTGGGGCGGTGCTGGTTAGGGCGCCCGATCATCGAGTACGTGTGCTGGTGGGCTACTCTTATCCGTGTGGGACCACCTCTAGTGTCAGTCAGGCCGTTGGTTAAGCATTTTTTACTATACTTCGTTCCTTCACGAGCTCCGAAGTAAAAGTCTTTTATATCTTTTTAGTAAATTTTAAATACTATCACATTTTGTAGTAGTGCAAATTAGCACAATAAACCCTAAAAGCCAAAGCCGTCTATAAATTACGAACCCACATACATATATATCGTCTCCGTCCCCATCCTTGGCTGAAACCCATCCTGGCAACTTAGGGCCCACAA
>CABFOV010006423.1:21813-34853 GCA_902141375.1 Timema poppense | reverse complement strand
TTAGGTATTAACAAGCCAACTACCTTCTCTGAGGGTCGCTTCTGACACTCAGAGCTGGTAGACAGGCAAACAAGGAAGGTGCAGGTGCCAGGCTATGTTTTCTGTTGTGATAACTCAGTTGGTCAAGAAAGAACTGATTCATTATTTCGCTTATGCTCTTTGGCCCTTTATGTTCAACAAATGATCCCTAAAACCAAAATAAATGTTTATCACTTTTTAGTGTAGTGAATTTGGCCTTAAGACTAATGATTGTTTGACTTTCAGCTATCTTTAGATATTTTTGGCCAACTATGCTGTATAACGTAGGTTATTTCTGATTTTTCGGAATTGGCCCCTGCCTATTTCTTGTAGGTGTAAATAAAACCAATACATTTAAAAACATGAATCCAGTTGAGCGATTAAAGTGCCTGACTAACACTTGGAGGACCGAGGACTAATACTCAGCAAGTTACAAACGCTCTTAGTCACTTTCTGGATCCTTTAGACCTACCTTTCAAGCTAAGCTATTATATTCATCCGTGACTACATGGTATAAGTGGTTGGACTGACACTACGCTCAACCACTGTTTATGGGAAGGTCTGAGCTCTAATCCTTGCCAAGGGTACTGGAACTACGCGTGATTAGTAATTTTGGATTTACATTCTCTCTTTAAGATTACGCAGATGTTCTTCCTAATAATCACCTCCCTCGTCAATAGCCCTTACATAAAACGGTTGATAGCATTATTTATGAAATGTGTGGGGTAAAAACAAAGGCTCGTACAAGCCTAGCAAAGCTTAAAAGATGGAAATAATTGTAATGATCCCGTTTTATTGAAATTATTTCTAGTGCATTTAAATTTAGGTTGTGTCAATTTTATTTAGTTAGATTGTTATGTTGCTGTTTTATTTCCGAACACCTGCAAGCAGGTTACATGAATGGCATTAAAATTTGCTTGTTTACAGCCATCACAATGATTAAAGTAAAAAACCTCGCATTGTAGGTGCGAGAAAGAGAGCAATATCTTCATTTGTAAATTATATTGTTTTTATGTTCTTTTTCTAGAAGTAGTTTTACTTGTGTTCGTAAGAGTTCAGCAGCTCCCGGGCACAATATATATAAAGTAAATCAAGTTTCAAGAATTTAATTTTTACAACAATTAAAAAATGATTTATGTAATTTCTAAACAAAAGTTATATTAAATCCTATAATAAAGTATGTCTAAATTATAAGATATTTAAATCGCAGATCACAGGTACGTGTTGAAGATATCGTATGGCGACAAATGGCATTCCCAATCGCGTGGCGCGATAAAAAAAACAACAAATGGAAAACTCAGGAAATTCAGAGGTGCTCACCGACAGCTCGATAAAACACTCGTGGAGAATACGGGAATATAAGAGCTGCTCACCGACTAATTCAAGGGTAACTGCAGCAGCGAGGGATCTGTTACACATACAGGCATTTCTGTAGGTACTTCGACAACAATGCAGAATAGTAGCAAGGGTTTGAAGTAACCAACAATGCCGAATAGCAACAGGGCATCGAAGTAACCGATCAACGGATGTTGGAGAATCGCCGAAAGACAGGTCGACTGAATAGCCATAGATAATAATATGTTTTGCTACATGGTATTAGTTTATTATTTAATCAATTATTGTTATCGATCATAGCAGTGAGGCAACAGATCAACGGATGTTGGAGTATCATTGAGGAACAGATCAACAGATTAGCCGTAGATACACTTATTTTGTTAAATTTAATTTCTTAACAACTTAATTATTCAATTAATTTCATCATTCATATCAGAAAACCAGCTGATTAATGGATGCTAGACCATGGAAAGATCAACAGAATAGGAGTGGATAGATAGTATAGTTGTGTCACATTTCAGTATTTTAATTAATAATTTCATTGTGTATAGCACCGAAGTAAGTCATCAACAGATGTTGGACCATCACCGAGGGACAGATCAACATAAGAGCCGTAGATACATATGATTTTGTTTGTTACATTTAATTATTTTAATTAAATATAATTCATTAAGTTTATTGTTAGTAAGGTAGCTCTTTCAAACATCTTATGAAATAAGTATAACTTAAATGGTATTTAAACCTAGACATTAATACACGTAAGAAATTCAACATCTCTTGTAGTGATGATGTTTGAATCAGAAGAGGATTTAATTGGGGAAGTGTGTATTAGTGGGGGATGTCAAATTCAATTTGGTTCGGAAAACAAAAAAGTCATGAACAAACCATATAATCATGAAGGATTAGAGGAGAATGATGAGAATCGGGAAAATGAAACTTATGAGAGTATATTAAACAAACTAAAAGTGGGAAATTCAAACAGTAGAAACTTACATAAAGTGTGCAGTTCCAGGACAGAACAGGAAGAAGTAGGAAAGTCAGGAAATAATATTAAAAATCAGATATTATATGAAAATAGCTCAAGTGGACATTCCAAATTAAAGGATGGGGCTAGTGAAATTTATATTTATAAAAAAACTACTGTAGACATTGAAGATAGTAAAAGAAATTCTGATCAAGCTCAGGAATAAAATAATTTAAATGGAAGATAATAATAAAAAATTGGGAACTTAAATAGAAGATTATAATAAAAAATTGGAGACTCCGATAGAAGATAAGAATAAAAAATTGGGAACTCAAATAGAAGATAATAATAAAAAATTGAGAGCTCAAATAAAAAACCATATTAAAGAAATTAAATACTAGGCTATATTAAAGATTTAGGAATAAAATTAGAGTGTAAACTAGATAACTTGGAAAGATCGCATCAGGCACTAAATGTTAAGATAAGAATTTGAACACTGTAAAATCAAATCAAAATGAGTTGGAACAAAAACAAGATAATTTAAGAAAAATTCATTTTAATTTAATTGGGGGAGTTGACAAAGTAAATGAAAAGATAGAGAGGTTAGAAAAGAAATTTATAAACGCAGTCAAAAGCACAGAAAATAAGGTAGAAGGTATCGAGTTCAAAATTGTTCACACAAAAAACTGTGTAAAAATAGTTCAGTCTAACTTGTAACGTGAAGTCGGTAATATCATATTAGAACTGGAGGAGCAACTGGATATGAATAGGGAATATATTACGTTTCAAGTAGAAGATATTGTGACTAAAAAATGTGAAAGCATTGAGGAAAAGGTCAAAAAATTAAGATATAGCTATGTGAATAATCTTGGGAAATTACAAAACAAATATGAGGACTTAGATTGCAAATTTAACGAAGTTAAAAATAAAAAGAGAATTAATAGTCATGTTTGTCATAATAATTTCATGTTTATAGGAATAAGTGAGAAAATGTTATCTTCAATTCCCAAATTTAAAGGAATGAAAGTAAATATCTCGTTAATCCAATACATTCTAAAAGTGTAGCGTACTTTGAAAGGGGAACGATTTAGTGAAGCGAATGAGATTGCTATTTTGCTATCGGGATTAAGAGAGGAAGTGAGGTCCTGGGCAAATTCTGTAGAAGGATAATGGGATACATTTGTGTGGGCAAAGAATGCTTTATTGGGAAAATTTTGGTCATAGGTAAAACAATATAGTTTTTTGCAGCAGATTTTCAATGGTAAATACAGTGTTCGATAAGGAACTATGTGTGAATATCTTCACAAATATAAGGTACAAGCAAAGTACTTGAAATACCAGATAGAGGAAAATAGGCTCATGGGGAATTTAATATATAATTTTCCTCAAAATGTACAGGATGCTCTTATTGGCGTGAATTTACATGACATTCAAGATTAGAAGCGGCTGTTAAGTGCATTTGATTATACGTAGATGTCAAGGAACTAGAGAGTGGGAATATTTAGGGGATATATAGGAACGTGATTCAACACAAAATGGGTACCTATATTCAAATTCAGAAAGAGGTACAGGGATAGAAAGTAAACCAAATTTGTCAAGTTTCTAGAAAGTTAAGGATAAATAAAATCCACAGGGACAAGGCAGAACAAATCATCAGTTTCAGAGAGAATGCAGGACATCACCTCCATCACAACACTGGGAGAAAGGGCCAGAAATTAGGTACAAGTTAAACCTAAATAGTTGTCCACGATTCAAACAGGGACGGTATAGGCAAAATTACCTCAATCAGGGACTGAAGGGATACAATCAGTATTATCACCCACCAAGGTACAGAGAACAAAGAGACATAGAGACCCAAAATACCAACCAGGGGCAGAGACAAGACGAAGGAAGAGGTCAAGTGAGAACTTGTGAGAACTGTAGTGGCAGAGGTGTATCAGCCTAAACATTTTGATGAAATTAAACTTTATTTTGAGGAAGTTACAAAGATAGAGGAAAAGAAGGAAATTAAGGCTGAAGTAAGAGTAGACGTCTCCTCATAATGATAGAACATTTATAATGTGAATTAAACTTAAAGTATAATTTTACCAGAATATGGATATTGTATATTTTGCATACTATTCCAATGTGAAGCTTCAGAAATATCGCGGTCAATTTCAGATCCACCAATTTTTTTCTGGTACGTCTGAAATTTTTAATTTTGTGTTTTGTCAATGGTGTCATCCTTATTATGTGCAGTGCATTGTGTAACTTTTTGTTTTCTTATGTTGTTTATTTTATTATATTACCATGTGAAAATAGTTTACATAAAATAATGCTAGAAAAAGATTAAATTAATAATTTATCTTTTATATCACTAGCCTAGTTAGTTATATCTATTAGAGTGAGAAGCTAAAACTGTTCTACCATAGAACATTTAATTCATAAAAGGAAGTGACAAATCTAGATTAACATTTTTAGGACTGTTAAGTGAGAATTTTTAAAGTAAATAATAAACATTTTAAATTATGTAAATTAATTGATGAACACTACCCACATCAACCTACTGTTACTCTATATAACCAATGTATAGGTTTTCTATGTATTTTTTTATATATAATATATAGTTGTGTTATAACATTTGCAGATGGTTCAAAGTAAAAACAATCTAACCGAATTACTTCCAGATTCACTTTTCTTCTAAAAATAACCCAGAAAGTAGGGGAGTACTGTAATGATCCCGGTTTATTGAATTGATTTCTAGTGAAATTAAATTAAGTTGTGTCAATTTTATTTAGTCTCACTGTACTGTTGCTGTTTTATTTCCGTACACGTGCAAGCAGGCTATGGTGAATAACTTTCAGTTACAGCCCTCGCAATAAATAAAGAATAAAACCTCTTACTTTAGGTGCGAGAAGGAGAGCAATATTTTCATTTGTAAATTATATTGTTTCTATGTTCTTTTTTCTAGAAGTAGTTTTACTTGTGTCCGTGATAGCTCAGCAGCTCCTGGGCACAATCTGAGTTTGAAATCTGATAATTAGTTGTTTTTTGCTTTTACTAGAGAGAGTTGTTAACTGTTGATTCGGGCTAAGACGTGTGTGTGCCGATATGGAAAATTCATTATGATATCTCTCTCTCTCTTTCTATCTCTCTTTCTCTTTCTTTCTATCTCTCTTTCTATCTCTCTTGTTCTCTTTTTCTTTCTTTCTCTCTCTCTCTCTCTCTCTCTCTCTCTCTCTCTCTCTCTATATATATATATATATATATATATATTATATATATAGAGAGAGAGAGAGAGAGAGTAAATCAAGTATCAAGAATTTACCTTTTTTATGTATTTTCTAAATAAAAGTTATATTAAATAACATAATAAAATGTGTTTAAGTTATAAGATATTTAAATCGCAGATCGCAGGTACGTGTTGAAGATACCGTATAGCGACATAATCTTTTAGTTACCCGTGTATACGTACCAATTATGCTATTCGCTTCGCTAGTCTTGTACAGTTACTAGAGTTCATGAATGTGTTAAAGGCAATATGTGTAATTCAAATATTCTATAAAATGCCTAGGCATTCTATATAATGGCAGAGTGGTTTTGGCAAAGTAGGAAATAAATTGTTTTTACTGTTGTAATTCATACTTTTATTAGATAATTTATAGAATACTCATTCATTATATTTTACCGAGAACCATAGATAAACTAGTCTTACTTTACCTTACCTAAATACCCTATTTTAAAATAATCTAACCTGACCTACTTAAATCCTAGGAGTTTGGTGAACCTGCAATAAAACGGTGCAAGACTTGCATAAAACTGGATAAAATAATTGATTAGATATTCCGGGACTTCGAAAAGACAAAGGACTTGAAAATAAGTATGAAATACAACAGCAAACTCGCTTATTTTATACTTTGTCAAAACCACGTGGGCATTATATAGATTTCTTAGGTATTTTAAAGAATCACTCAATTTCACACATTGCCGGTGACATAAATATTTTCACTGTACAAACGGCTACATACAGCTAACAACCCACGAGTCATCGTTGTGTGGTATATGGCTCGTTAATACCTAATAATGTGGGGATATAGGGGATGCAAGAAAATGTAAATATTTTCTTATAGTTTTCTCAGCAAAATGTTCTTTGGTCAAATAAATAAAATATTGCTTCATTAGAAACAATAAGTTTAACTTTCAATGACTAGTATTGTTGTATTTTTAAAACAGCCATAATTTTGTTGTGATTTTTTTAGAAATTAAAGGTAATTAGGTCGGACCCCTCCAAGTATTCTTTAATTGCGGAGTATGATGTAATCAAACAATTAAAAAATGTTTAGTTTCTGAGATACTTGAATTTTAACTGGTGCCATTCAGGAATGTTGTGAACACGCTACGATGCCAGTCATGATGGCATAAGTCTGGCTCATTGGCACCGTATGTTTAATATAAAATAATATAATAATAATAATGTAGAAGTAAATAATCAGTATATTTATAATGCAGTAAAATATAAAATAGTGCGTTACAATATTTTTTTATTTTTTTCTACTAATATGCAATGTTTTTATACAGTTTAACTTTCTTTTTTTAGTAAAATTTTATAAAACACAATCTCATTAAAATATTAATATAATAACATTGCTTTAATAATAATATAATGTATTAAATTATGTGTTTTAGAGTTATTATTATTTAGAATATTATAGGATGTTACAAAAAAGCAAAGGAACCGGTCCTTATGTTATTAATATTTAGCACCGCGTCTTACTACCCGTTCCGGTTATACGCTTGAGTACTAATTACGGTAATTGATTAGGAATTGAGAAGGTTGAGTTAGAGGAAGTTAACCCGCATTTGCGTGGAGGGAGAGTGGAAAACCATTTAGGAAAAACCACCCCCGGTTCACCCGACCGAGATTAGAACCTCGATCTCCCCGTCCTCAGCAGTCGAGCTCAACACAAGCGCGTTAGCCAACTACGCCACCGAGGCGGGTCTTATGTTATTCTTTTAGCTCCAGTCCCTGAAGATTTCTTTACATTTTGAATTCAACATTTCTCGAATAGCTATAAAGGCTATCCTGGTCTTCATCCATATGCTGTATTTCAGATATTTTCGTAATTTAATGTTAAATTTCACTAAAATAACTTTAATCTGGCTCACAACCTCTAATATTGAGGCCATTATATGTTTTTAAAATGTCTTCTACTTTATCGACAGCTTGTAGATAGAAAATATAACGAGTTTATATGTTTTGAACTTGTGAATGTGTGGAGTGCCAGACCCCCACCGTGGTTCGAATTCCACTTTAAACTGTAGGTTCTCCATTTCAACTCACACTTACCCTACCACTACACATTAAAGTAAGTGCGTACAGCTCAAACGGGTAGTAGGACGTGGTGCTTATAGTAATAGTAATTATAATATATGTTTTGATATTTTAATATAATTTATTTAAACTAAAACAATAGCAATAAGCATTTAAACCCAGTTTTTGGAGATATTTAAAAATATAAATATTATAGAACGGTTTAGGGGTCTGAGTTTCTGGCTATGGACAAGAGGTACTGGACTCGATCCTCCGCGCTATCAAAAACAGTTGGACTAAAACGAGATCACACTTAGCCTCGTGAGGACAAATGGTGAACTAATTGAATAAATAAATAACTGCTCTGGCTTATAAAACTGTAGTTAATGACCAGAGGCACCTTTGCGCTGACCACATGACATCCTCTATTCGTAAATATTGATAGCTATTTAAGTGAAAGTCCCACTTATATTATTTATGAACTCTTCGTCCAAGACGGAGATTGATACAGTGATTCAAATAAGATTAAGCTGAAGCATTACCTACTGATAAGCTATATTATATATCAATTTTTTTTTATAATTATTATTCCAAATAATGTCAGTAAGCTAATTTAAATTTGCTTTCTTTGATCTCTGGTTATAGCAAACTTACTGCAGTTTATATCCTACCAATCTTATTTTAGTCATCAATCTTGGCTAGAATCAGAGGTAAGTTCGAAATTTCATGGACCCAAAAATGCTGTAAAGTGTATAACTCTCAAACTATTTACTACCTATCTAAAACTAAAATATTGGTCGACTCTCTCATATCCCCCGGAAGTCAGTCATTATAATAATTGATATGACATATTTTTAAAAGATTAGAAGCTTTAATGAATAGAAATAAAACCACTAATGCATCCGCAAATATTATTAATTGAACTAATTCTTTCAGACTCCATTACAATATATCTATATATATATATTATATTATATTTTCTAGTAACAACAATTCTTAGTTGCACAACATCACATAAAGAATACTAACTATTCTTATTGTTTCTCAAAGCTAATATTTTAACTACTCGTCATGAAGATAATTATATTACTAGCACTTATTTTGTGTTTGGCTTCATTTGAAGGTAGGAAGATATTTTAATTTATGAGATTATTTTCTCCAAAGATTTTATATATATTATAATATAATAGTTTGTTGGAATGAATTAATATAAATAAAATTTCATATATGTTTGATTGTGTGTGTGGGGGCGGGGGGCTTGTATGTGTGCGAGTATTAGCGCTGGGCTTCCAAAACCAAGATATATAGAAGAAAAACTTGGCATAACTATTTAGGGAAATCTGAAGATGTGAATCTTGAGATTTTTATTTACTTTTTGCACCTAGAGAACGCCTAATGCCTTAACACAAGTGAAGATCACAACATTTTCAATAAATACACTTGTGGAGACTTGAGAAGGTAATATAACTATCTTGCTATAAACTATTTTATAGCTTAGATCAGTATTTCTTCAAATGTGAAGCGGGCCCCAATTGTAATGTACGAGGGTGTTTCTGATGAGGAGCAGACATTTCTTTGAGTAAATCGTTTATTGTTTCAATTTAATTAAAAATATAGTTGATTAAAATAAATTAATGTTACTCTTTAACCAATAAAGAAATAAAATAATTGATTATATTTAAATATATATATTTGTACAGTAATAAAGTAAATTATTTAGCAAATATGCCACTGAAAACTTAAGAATTCTAATGGCAGTTGAAAATGGTCTTCAGGCATAAAGCTTTCTGTGATAGGAAACAAACACATCATTTTCAATGACATCGGGGGGACCTGGCGGTCTAGGGGTAAGGTGTCAGACTTCTATGCTGACGGCCGGGGTTCAATCCTCGGTCCCGGCAAAGATTTATCTGATTACCAAACCCTTCCTTCACCTCTGACAAGACATCTTGTGAATGTGAGGAATGCCAGGCCTCCACCGTGGNGGTCTAGGGGTAAGGTGTCAGACTTCTATGCTGGCGGCCGGGGTTCAATCCTCGGTCCCGGCAAAGATTTATCTGATTACCAAACCCTTCCTTCACCTCTGACAAGACATCTTGTGAATGTGAGGAATGCCAGGCCTCCACCGTGGTTCGGATTCCACGTTAAACTGTAGGTCCTTCATTTCATCTCACAATCACCCTACCATTACACATTAGCGTAAGTGCGTATAACCCGAACAGGTAGTAAGACGCGGTGCTAATAATAATAATAATAATTCAATGACACGCATATATTTTATATGATATTCTACGCAGTTTAATAATATTTTACAAGAAAAGTATTCATGTGATCAATACTATTATATATTATCAATATATTTAATATTTAATTAATTATTTTTAATTCATTATTCATTATTATATAATATATATTTATTCTTTTCATAAAATATAGTAATAATTGAAAAATTGTTTATTATTTTTGTTTTAAATTTGACATTATTAATTGTTTTATAAGAAAATGAAGCCTAAAAATTACCCTTAGGTTCAAAATCGGGCTTGACTGCAAAATAAGGTTGATAAATTCTTCTTAGACCACATGATCGGTGGCATGGCCATCCCAAAAACTAAGAAAAATTTCAAACTCAAAATTAGCATGGGCTTCGTACTTAAAATGGATTCCCCTTTGGGGTATTTTTTAGAAGATAGGTAGTACTAACACCTTAAATTATGTGACCTCAGGTGATATCCGAAATGTTTAGTTCATATTATTCGCTTGTATTGAAATATATCATTCTTAACTTGAAGGATTACACTATGGTCATATCTTGGATGCTATATTATAGTGGACTATTGCAAGGTAAGCTTTCTACCTCATAGGTTAAACGAAAGTTACCTGGTGACATCTCATGATTTGCTCCTCTGGTTTATTTATTAAAGGAATTTATTTTTAGCCTGATGCTTTATTTATACTACTTGACAATGGCCGGGACATAAAGTGCTACATTTTCAAAGAGGAATTCACTTAAAAGTGGATCTCATATGCCAATGTATTTTCCATACAACTGTTTTATGTGTAGGGATAAAGAGGAGGGGTCTAAATAAGTCAGACGGGACAGTATTAATATACATGTTTAAATGTATTAGATTAAATGCGACCATAAGTTTAAATCATGGATACGGGTTTGTCCTAATTTTAATACAATACTTATAACACAAATTATACTCACAATAGTTTAACGTTTATTTTACTATGCTAAAATAAATCCCTATAATATAGTTTAGCACCACATTCTTCAACCTTGCAACAACTAGTGATAGTTGACAGCCTTTGACTACCATTTCAAATCTTTTGTCAACTGGGTAAGTAGGCGTGTTAAAATTGAGAGTAAGGGAGTAGAAATTAAACTTTATGAGCTGTCAACTTAATTTATGATAGATTCCCCTGATTCTTAATTAATTCTATATTTCAGAAACTCATTAATTTTAAGAAACATCCTTTGTTCGCCAATACATTTTTTTATGTACAAAAAACCGTATGTTATATTTTATATTTGTAGAGATAATTTTGAAATAATAAATTGTGAAGAAGGCACTTTATAAGAGAATAGTGAATGAAATAAATCAAGAAATTGAAATTAAAATAAATTTTTTTAATTTAATTTCCATATTTTTGTAAATACTCTTACAGTTCATTTGTAGCACCTGTCATAAAAGTTTTCTGACTTGAAATGCAGGTTATTCTTGGAATTAAAGTTTTTTGTGTGTGAAAGAGCTTGTAGGCCTACATTGTAGCTGTATTCCTGACTCGCCCAATAAGACAATAGGTCAGCTGTTGGTACCAAAATCCCAATCGTTGAATCTCCATTAGTAAAATTATGTTGATATTCTAATTGTAACTGACATATTATTTTCATTTAGTTAGTACCTGAAGACTCAAATATTATTTATAATAATCTTATATTCATACTTTGACCCACACCAGCGGAAGAACGAACCTAATAAATACTAAACACTTCTAGAAGCTATTTAGGTATTATTTTATGGCAGCATAGCACTCAGGCTAGAAAAAATTCTGAATATTAAACACCTCTAGAAGCTCTCTGAGGTGCTTTTTACAGTAACACAACCTTTTAATTTGTACTTGTGTCTTAGCTTTTATATTGTTTGGACCATTAAATTTCAGGGGGTTAGAACCCCAAAACCTCCTCTGACTACGGCCTTGCCCCCCACACTTCCAAATCATCTTAAAGGTGTCCATTGGTGGTTAAAGATAAAGTATCTCGGTCGTGGGCTGTCAAATTATATCCTTAATGGGGTTTCTTAAGAATTTTAATTTCTGTGGTCAAGTGGTCAGAAATCTGGGACATAGATCTAGAGGTCCCGGGTTCAATCCTCAGTGCCTCCAAAAATTGTCTGTAAATCAGTGGGTATGGAACGTGTTCAAACTCAGCCTCATGAGGACAAATGAGGAGAAACTTTGATAAATAAATAACAGCTCCCGTTTAGAAGACTGAGATTAATGGCAGAAGCACTAGTTGTGTTGACCACATGATACCCTCTATACTTAAATATTGGCACTTTCATCGCTAGTAGCAGTAGCCTCTTAATCAGAATGATTCACTTTTGGGCTTATACCATGGAATGTTTTTTATGAGGTCCACAAACTATTACTAAACATATACAATAATATTGTTAAAATATTTAAAAATAGTATGTGGCTATTTATATAGTAATATATAAATACATTATATAATATAATTATGACAAATATCTTCTTTTGCACTTTACAGGATATAGTAAAGAGGTCGATCATTCAATAAACGACTTTTGGAAAATCCTCGATGTTTCCAAAAGAAAGCAATTAGGTCAATCAAACCTTCGGCTAAGCAAAATATATGCGCCTGACACGATGAAGGCATTAGATTATAAATATTTTAAAGTTTGGGAAAATAAAGTGAATAGCGAAGACAAACCGTCAGAAAAAACATCTTTGGATGTTTGGAAAAACAAATGGGGTGGAAAGGACAAACCATCAGAAAAGTCATCTTCAGATGTCTGGAAAACTAAACACATTAGAAAGGACAAACCTTCAGAAAAGCCATCTTTGGATGTTTGGAAAACCAAACAGAGTATAAAAGACCAACCTTCAGAAAAGCCATCTTTGAAGGTCTGGACAACCAAACATAGTAGAAAGGACAAATCTTCAGAAAAGCCATATTTGGATGTCTGGAAAACCAAACAGAGTAGAAAGGATAAACTTTCAGTAAAGCCATCTTTAGATATTTGGAAAACCAAACAGAGTAGAAAGGACAAACCTTCAGTAAAGCCATCTTTGGATGTCTGGAAAACCAAACAGAGTAGAAAGGACAAACCTTCAGAAAAGCCATCTTTGGATATTTGGAAAACCAAACAGAGTAGAAAGGACCAACCTTCAGAAAAGCCATCTTTG
>CABFOV010006423.1:10446-20466 GCA_902141375.1 Timema poppense | reverse complement strand
CCAGGGTAATTCTTCACTCTTATTTTATGGCAGAGTCTATGATGGACGTGCAGAAATCATCGGCTACAAATGTATGATTTTTTATTTAGATCACGAGCTATCAGATAACGCAGCCACCTCGACTCGGTAGTTGGCTTGATGCTGCTACTTGCTACTTGTACAATATTATAATTGTTAGAGATTGCATACTAAGAAACAAATAGCCAAAGCTATTATTTATGCCAACTACCGAGTCGAAGGTGGCTGCGTTATCTGATAGCTCGTGATCTAAATAAAAAATCATACATTTGTAGCCGATGATTTCTGCACGTCCATCATAGACTCTGCCATAAAATAAGAGTGAAGAATTACCCTGGGTACAGTATGATTTCTGGATAGCACAGTGGTTAGAGCGTTAGCATACTTAACTGAAAGTTCCGGGTTCGATTCCCGTGACCAAGTGTCATTTTAAAATTTTCATAAGAGCATTAATAGCCCTGTCAGTGTAAAATTTTACTAAATGTCAATAGTATTATATATTGTACGTTTATCTACTGATGTGTGTCTAAAATATGAGTTTGATATCATTAATAATAATAGTATTTTAGTCTATATATTCTAATTAGGTGTTATTACCGTTTCAGCTACAGTTAGAATATCTACATTATTTTATGTGTGGAGCCTCAGCGATCGGAGATTATTGGGTGCTAACAGCTGCCCATTGTGTCTTTGAGTGAGTCTTGAATACAAATGCTATGTATGCCTACAATCTTTATAAATAAAACCTTAAATTTTTAAAACAAATTTCATTTCTAGCTAGAAATGATTTATGACATGTGCTGTAAATTAGTGTGTGTTTAAAAATATAAAAAACTAATATTTTATTTATTAGTTTTAATTCTTTCAAAATGTCGATGGAATACCTATTGTCATATATTTAAAGTACATTATTATTTATATAATGCACTCAATGCAAGTTTTCATTTAATAATGAAAAGATTAGATCGGAGATAGGTTACCCACAATTGTACAGAAAACTGTAAAAAAACTACATTTCTAAAATCACTCTCAGCACATTCAACCTAAAAGATCGTCTCTGATCTTCCTGTTAACAGTGAAAAACGGGAATGGAAGTCCAATTTATAATACTACATGCCTAGCAATGCTCACCATGATCTATGAAAGCATAATTAAAGTTAATTATGTATTATTTGAAAATGCAATATTAACGTTAAATAATTATGGAAGAGAGATATGTGTGATGTGAACTTCCTAGGCCCGACACTAATACCCCCTCTCTCCCCTGCAACATTAAGCAACGAATAGTCTCCGCAAACATAATAACTTTGTTTCCTAACATTTCGGGTACGTCAAGGAGAGTATCATTATATTTCTGTTTATGCTTGTTTCTTAAAAGGCTTTATATTCAAGAAGTAATGTTCCTCTCAAACGTACACCACAAATTAATTAATTATTGTATGACAGTGATCTTATTGTTGACATAAAATGTGCAGTGTCACTACTCCTGACATGTTCACTCCTAGTTTGGACCGTCTGGTCAAGTGGTCATTCAGGATTATCTAAAGGAAAGGAGTAGGTGGGGCCCAATTAGGCAAGAGTAAATTGGGTTTGAAGTCAAATAAAAGGCATTTGTAGAAGTCGTTCATAGACAATATTGGGATATCGTTAGTCTATGAATATAGTATAATTTATAAAGAATCAACTTAGGGTCTGAAATATATGATTGTCAAACATGTCGGTTGTTTATGTTATGTAGGTTTCCCTTACTGGCTCTCCATCCTAAAGTTCTTACTCGTGACCCTACCTACCTACGTCAATCGGTTTGAAGCGACATCACTCGCTCATAAGCTAGGTCCAACAATAGTACACGCACGCAACGTGGCTACGTGGACGCGAACTGTGGTATCTTGTTAATAACTCACTCTAACATGTCCATCTTACTTATCTAAGTCAAAAGACAAAACAGAAACCACAAGAGGTTGTATTACTCTCTAAATATTTCAAAGGGAAACTAATCCTCCCGTCATATCATCCTTTGGATGGGAGAGGAATCATACATATACTTATACTTAGCACCGCGTCTTACAACTCGTTCGTACTAATTATGCTAATGAGTTAGGAATTGGGAGGGTTGAATATATATGAGTCAAACCGGCATTTGTGTGGAGGAAGAGTGGAAAACCATTTAGGAAAAACCACCCACAGTTCACCCAAGCGGGATTCGAATCTCAATCTCCCCATCCTCAGTAGTCAAGCTCAACAATAAACTAGTGCGTTAGCTAACTACGCCACCGAGGTGGGTGGGTTGAGAAAGAGGGGTGGGGGAATTAGGCCACTACTGTGCTAACTATGACTGATCATCAATGAGCTCATTATAGATAGTTACGTACACATATTTGAAGACAGGGATAGTTGAGCTAAAACATTTAAATGTCACAATTCTTATTCTATTGCTTAACATGAGCTAGATTAAACATTTGACACTAGCTATAATTGCCTAGGTACTTACATTATATCCACCTATACTAATATAATGATATCCAAACCCATATTAGGAATAATTTTATTGAAAAATGATTAGCTTTCCAAACTTTTAATAGACTGGTATGTAATAAAATATATTATAGATGGTGACCTGGCATTCTATGGGTAGGGCGTCAGACTTCTGTTCTGGGGGTCCTGGGTTTAACCCTCGGTCCCGGCAAAGATTTTTCTGATTGCCAAAACTTTCCTTCATTTCTGACAACTTGTGAATGTGGGGAATGCCAGGCCTCCAACGTGGTTTGGATCCTACGTTAAACTGTAGGTCCACCATTTCATCTCTCAATCACCCTACCATTTACACATTTGCGTAAATGTGTATAACCCGAACGGGTAGTAAGACGCGGTGATGATGATGATGATTATAATACTAATAATATGAATGTGATTGTGTTCAATACTTATTGAAATTGTACCGTGTTTGTCACAGTTACAAACATACAAATATCAGAATAAGGGCTGGAAGCATAGAGAAGCAAAAAAATGGCACTTTACATGGCGTTGAGGAAATCATGGTACATCCCAATTATCAAATGTTCGACTACGATGGTGGAGATTTAGATGAAGACATCGCCATAATTAAGGTAAGCAAGTTAATCCTAATAGATTATAAACATGAGATCCTGTCTGTCTCCTAGAGGGTACAAAGTGCAACTGGCAAAGACAATGTGGCGAAAACTCAATGTAAATAACAGTTGCTTCTCTAGAGCATAAAGAGTTGAAACAAATAGTTTATACTGCGATAAGCCAGAAGAAGACTGCCACTCCCAACTGGTAAACTCTCGCAATACCAGTTTCCCGGGAACTTCAACGCGTAAACCAATTTACCAAGTTCTTTACTTGCTTTGTGTGTCTGTGCAGGAAAAAGTATGTAAAATGGCTGCTGAAGAAATGAACATAAAATTCGTTCAAGTTGTAGCAATCTGTCCATGTCTGCACGACCCAACGGCTAAAAGATATTCACAGAAAAAGGTTAAAGACAAATCTTGGCATGCCATATAGATATAATTCAAAGCAAGTGGTAAATAACACATTATTTTACTATATAAACAGCTGTTTCATTTCATAAATATATATTATGCACGACACACGTGTTATTTATGTATTTATGTTTCTAAGTTTTCAACAATTTTTTACTGTATTTAATCATTATTGTGTGTGAAAAATAACTACATTATTCAACGTTACTTAAAAAAATATATTCTGTGTCACAATACCGTGCTGCCTCACCAATCATGTGGGCCCAATGTTAAGGTACAGATGAAACATTAACAAAATAGTTTGCCAGTTTATCTAGACAACAAAGTGATTGTGCTCAATGAGTACGATTGTCATTAATGGATCTTATACGGGGTTGTTTGTAATAAAAATTGTCAGATATTAGCATGAGTCCATCTCTAATTCTTTTAAAAAATGTAACACACAAGCTGCTTGTACAATAATATTTAAGTGATCCTGATTACGCTAGATTCATTTGTTCAAAAATACACAATTTTAAAACTCATCGGTCAAAATTCACCCTTAATGATCTTAAAAGCATGAGATAACCTATAGTTGAAAATCCGCCTTGTAATACTTTAAGTAAGTCGAGAATAGGGTCGTATGATAATTATATTTCCTCAAAGGGAAGGCTTCATTAGCACAAAAATATTATAGGGATGGTTCATCACTTAGGATTAAAGGGGTAGGAATGCTATGATTGTTTTCTACAAGACAGTGTTATAGCTTAGATGAACAAAACACACCACCATCACTGCTTTGACCAACATCTATTGTGGCAAATAGCAACTCAGCCTCTGAAGAAGTCATGAACTTTAGAAAGTGATGGTAAATAATTCAAGTTTTTTGACCCGGAATGGTTGACCAGAGCATTGATGACAAATGTGTTTCTCGTTTATTGGACCAAGGCAGTTGGAAATATTACATAACTCTTTGTTGCGCCTTGCTATGCCTCTCAATTGTTCTTCATCTGGCATAGACATGAAATGTAGGATTAAGGGTAGGCCAGATAGTCTAGTAGGTTTAATTTATTATTATTATTATTATAATTAAAATTATTTATTATTATTATTAGCAACGCGTCCTACTACCCGTTCAGATTATACGCACTTACGCTAATGTGTAATGTTAAGGTGATTGTGAGATGAAATGGATGACCTACAGTTTAATGTTGAGTCCAAACCATGGTGGAGGCCTGGCATTCCTCACATTCACAAGTTGTGATTAATACACGTCTTGTCAGAGGTGAAGGAAGGGTTTGGCAATAAGATAAATAGGTGCTGGGACCGAGGATTGAACCCCGGACCCCCAGCACAGAGGTATGAAACCCTACCCCTAGACCCTCAGGTCACCTTATTTCATTAATTATTTGAGCAATTATTGATCAATAAATATCAATACCCCTACAGAAAAACTCACATGACAGTTGATGAAGGCCAAAAAACTACGAAAATATTAAGAGCTTAACATAGCTTAACATTAGGTTTGGTACACATATTTCTTCTATGACCTAAAGGTATTAGTTTAGTATTATTTTATTACTTAATCTACACTAATTCGTGCACTATCTTAGGCATATAAATAAATTAATGAGATGGGGGTGAAATTCTAGGCTGTATGATGAGTCTGCAAGCTACGCTTTCACCTAACAAATTCACTATGGGTGAAGTTAGAAACGGGAGCAGCACGAACAAAAAGCGGAGCAAACGAGTGGAAAAACTAGGTTTTCATCGTGCTATTATTATTCCTCTCCCCCTTTTTAATCTGTTCACCACTATGTTTTTTCATTGTTCTTTATTATATCGAAAAGTCTTGGGAAGAGTCAATTTTCTGCATTGCATGGTACTTTTTTATCTGGCCTCCTTCTTCAATAAAGATCTAGTTTATCTCAACTGTAGGCTATTCTTGATACTACTGTGTTGATTATGTTTTATTTTACTCTACAAAAATGTCTAAATAAGTGTATATATTTAGTTTACTTGTTGATAGCTCATCATTTCCTCTAATTAGGTCTTTTAGATGAAGTTAACTTAGAAAGTCATTCAAAGATAATTAAATTTACATGACAGTAAGTATGTAATAAATCCTTCTACAGTATATTAAAATATATTCTGCTTTATCAACGCAGTGAAAAGGTGTATTTTTTATTCTTAAATATATCCAATTTTACACTGCCAGTCAATATTAATCGGTGTTATATCAATACATTACAGCAAGCATAACTGTCCGATAAAGCCAATACTGAGTCCTACCAATCAGATAAAGTAACAAGGCCTAAGCCAATCACGACTATTAAAAGAAAAAGTTTATTTCTGTGTTTCAGTTGAAGGATTCATTATCCACTAACCCTTATGTTAAATACGTGGAGCTGCCATTTCAGGGAGAACCGGTTGTTATTGGCTCCATATCGGAAGTGGTCGGATGGGGGCTTACAAAAACAGTAAGTATAACCAATATATAGTAAATGGAATTGAGCATGAAGAGAATATCAAATTAACTTGTAAGACTAATTATAAATGTTATAGTTCAACATCGAAATTGAATATAACAAATGATAATGTTATAACAAACACAATTTTATAATCGCTTCGGTGTTCACATCGTCTAGGACGTCAGCTTTACATCAGACTAGAAGTTCTATGATGGGGAGATTTGGGGTTTGATTCGCCGTCAAGTATATCAAGTGTTGTTTTTCCAAAAATGTTTATAATGTTACCTCCGTGAAAATGCGGATACACCTCTTCGAAATTCAAACATATCATCCTTAACCCACCAGCGTAATTAGTACATGGCTGCATAACACAAATTTGTAGTAGGACATGGTACTAAAATAAATTTGGTTTGCAATACCAGTAAGTTTGCTATATAAAGTATATAAACAAGGACCTGGTGGTATTGGGGTAGGGTGTCAGACCTCTGAGTAAGGGTTTGGGGTTCCAATCTCTGTCGCGTTGAAGATTTATCTGATTACCAAACCCTTTTTCACCTCTGTAAAAGTGTGTTCTTTCATGCTTTGTGAATGTGTGGTTTGGTGAATGTGACAGGTTCTCACCGTGGTTAGGAACCCATGTTAAACTGTAGGTCCCCTGTGCTTTTCCCCATCATCATTATCACGTATCATCCTACCTTCTGGATGTTATTATCACATAACGTGCTATGGTATCAGCACATATGTGGTACCAAGCCCTCTAGACATCGTGGCCCAGGGCAGTTTCTAGGTTGTTACCTAAGAATCTCCAACCCCATCATCCCGAAGGATGGGATGATCCGGATCAAGCCGGATACTCAGGGATGCTAGACATAGCTCCTCCTCCCCTTCCAGTCACTCGCGGTTTGGACCAATACAGGGTACTACATGGCTTCCATCTATTCAGAGTGGTAATCGGAGAGATTTACTTACACTCAAAGAAGTGACCTTACGATCTCCACTCTTTCCCGTGTGTATGGGAATGGGATTACGCTCATTGCGCGTTGGCAAGTAAATCCCCACTTCTCGTGCATACGAGTGGAGGCACCCATGTTCAAGCACATGCACTACTAACTGTCCAGTCTACCAACTGTCAGTGTCGCTACACGAACGGAGAGGCCCAGGCCCGCAGGCCCAGAACCCCAGGAGCCTGGACCACAGGCCTGGAACCCACCACGCTCCCAACGTCATTACTCTTCGGCCTTTAAACTCACTGACCCACAGAATCCCACCCATTTCTGGGCCGCTGCCACGAGCAAGGTGATCTCTTAACTGATATGACGAAAACAAATTTAGGGTGTTTGAAAACAAGGTGCCTCGGAAGATATTTGGTCCAAAATGGGAAGAAGCTACTGGGGAATGGAGGAGGTTATATAATGAGAAGCTACATACCTTATACTCATCACAAAACACTGTTAAGACAATCAATTGTAGTCTATTATGATCGTGCTTACCTGAATATGTCGATGATAGTCTTTAAATTGAAGAATACTTAGACAAAGTTATAAGTGAAACGCGTAACAGAAGTGTTGAGGTGATTGAAGACGATGTAAATTACAGATGGAGCCAGACAGTGGCAGAAACCTGGAGGAAGGAGCTAAAGGAAACCAGGAAGGGCCAAACTCCAAGCGGAACTAAGAGGAAATAGCTAAAAGACACCAGGAAGAGTCAGACTCTGAGAGCAACCAAGAGGAAATAGCTCAAATACACCAGGAATAGTCAAACACTGAGAGGAACCAAGAGGAAATAGCTAAAGGACACCAGGAATAGTCAAACACTGAGAGGAAACAAGAGGAAAGAGCTAAAGGACACCAGGAATAGTCAAACACTGAGAGGAA
This sequence comes from Timema poppense, assembly GCA_902141375.1. Classification (NCBI taxonomy): domain Eukaryota; kingdom Metazoa; phylum Arthropoda; class Insecta; order Phasmatodea; family Timematidae; genus Timema; species Timema poppense. The sequence goes on along the minus strand of CABFOV010006423.1, from coordinate 12,621 downwards.
CCAAGAGGAAATAGTTAAAGGACACCAGGAATAGTCAAACACTGAGAGGAACCAATAGGAAAGAGCTAAAGGACACCAGGAATAGTCAAACACTGAGAGGAACCAAGAGAAAATAGCTAAAGGACACCAGGAAGAGTCAAACACTGAGAGGAACCAAGAGGAAATAGCTAAAGGACACCAGGAAGAGTCAAACACTGAGAGGAACCAATAGGAAAGAGCTAAAGGACACCAGGAAGAGTCAAACACCGAGAGGAACCAAGAGGAAATATTATTTAGCTAAAGGACACCAGGAATAGTCAAACACCGAGAGGAACCAAGGGGAAATAGCTAAAGTACACCAACATGAAGCAAACACTGAGAGTCTGTGGTGAGACATGTAGGTAAATAAGATTTTTTGAAAATAAAAATAAAATACATCGCTATTAATTGACGTACAGTACGTACATCCAAAGATAATTGAGAAAATTAATTAAATGCTTGTGTAATTCCAAGCTCCCTCCAGATCACATCGGAAGCACAGTTCGAGTTAAAATCCTGGATTATGACAGAGGACGAGGAGATTTTCCCAATATTCTTACAGTGGCAGATTAGTAGGCAATAAAGCTCTATTAATCACGAGGGATACAGTTTTAAGCTAGCTAATAAATATGAAGAATAATGTTTGTTGTTCAATAAGTTGGAAACAATGACTACAGCGTCACACATGCAACGGCTGTGAAAGAAATGCCTAGTTTTACAAGTGTTGAGATAGTGACTGTCAATCTCTGTGAATAATCACTTGTATAAATAAATCACTGCTATTTTAAAATCAAGGTCATTGTGATCACCGTTATCGTACAATCACTGTTTCGTCCATCCTTACACTGCTTAGGGGTTAGCATGAAAACAAATTTCGGAAGCTCCCGAACAATTATTTCCGGTGGTAGGTGGCTACAAAAGTACGGAGCCATGTTTTCTTGACGATTCATCCGCGCCGGCGCGGTGCGGACACGTGTAGCTGGTCCTTAAAGGGTTATACAAGCTAAGGAATAAAAATTAAAAAATCGCCTAACGCTTTTCAAGGAACCAATTTTTTTGTTATAAAACCCTAATCAATTTAAGCAAAGTACCACTAGGAAAAAAATTATTACGTCAACAATACAGTACATACATAGTCAATTTCGGGAGATAAGGCTATCAAAGATGTAATTGTAAAATTAAATATACAGTTGAAAAAATGCAAATGCAGAGCTTCAGGAGCTCGATGTAATTCTCATTGTGGCTCAAGTTTGTCCTGTTCAAACAAGTAGCCTGACTGAATCATAGTTGAAGAGAAAATTATAAAATAAAATGTTCCTCTTTTCATTCATTGTATCTTATTTTCATAATAAGATTCACTTTTACCCAAGTTGGTATGGATAGATCGTAGGTTTATCGAGTAGAGCTAGAAACTCTTGTTTTATTTCAGCTTCAGCCAAAAATTTAGGATAAAGCGGAGTTTACCCAGGTGGAGCTTGATTTTCCCTATATCCGGGCCTGCCAATAGAATATATATTATAATGCTTATATGTCATATATTATATTTTAATAAATTACTTGCAAATAGTTTTATATATAAGTACATTATGTATAAATTCGAACTATAATGTATTTAAAAAAAATTTATTGCTAATAAATGTTAATATTTATGACTATTAGATGTTTGAAGGCGAGGCTACATTTTTACAAAAGGCAAAGGCAGAAATTGTGAATGTTGAGGATTGTGAGGAGAATCCTATGTTGACCGGAAGATTTGTGGTCAGTGATAACATGATTTGCGCTATGGGGGAACAACAGACTGGATACAAGGTGGGTGTGATTTGATCAACTTTATATAAAGATTATCATGAAAAGTATTTAGCATTGTAGATGTGTGATATCCTATTTATTATGCTACTACAGCTAATTATCGTAATATCAAATGCTACAAACCTTCTCACCTTCAATAGGTCCTAATATGTTTTTAGTAGGCCTAAACCACGACTTAATAGTGTTTTCTTCCTAGGTATTACATATAATTCTGTGTACCTTAATCAAAATTATTCTTATATGGAACTAAAACAAAATTGTTTAAAGCATTTTTATAAAAATTCTAACTCTAAAATTAATTATTTAGTAAACTACTTTCAAATTATTTATGTTTGTAAACACAAAAGT
>CABFOV010006423.1:0-10284 GCA_902141375.1 Timema poppense | reverse complement strand
TATATATATATATATATATATATATATAGTATTAAATAATATCCAGCTACCAAATTGTAATATAATCTTGAAATCAGTCTTCACAAAATTTCAAATTTACTATAATATTAATTAAGTAACCCACCTTTAAATTTTTTTTTATAAAGATCAAAAATAACTTATCTGGTAGGCCTATGGTGTAGGATGTTTAACAGAATGGCCGACATCTCTCCACCCAATATTCCCTCCCCAACACCAATCCTCTATTCCTCTCCTCGACCATACTCTCATCATTCCCCTACACTCCTTCACACAAACTCAACCAGCTTCCCCCACTCAACCACCGTACTCAATACAAACGGCCCAGCCTGCATCTCAAACCAAATAGCTTTAGTCCCGTTGAAATTAAAAACATCCATACATCCTCATCCCAATCGAATTTCCCCTAAATAAATAAAAATTGTCCAATGAATAAGACAGTACAATACCCCAGATTGCCTCATAACAGTGAATTACCCTTTCCAACCCAAACACTCTCCAATCCATCCCATACCTGATCCACGTGTCATCTACCCTCCCCCATTAGACCATTTGAACCCATAATGTTAGATTAACTTATACAACTAAAACTTTACAACAGCATTAACCTCTCTATCTACACCCTAACACCCTGTGACTCACCCATCCGCCACCCCCAACCTAACAACACCCACAACCCATAATTGTAGTATCCCTACAAATTGTGATGATAATCTCCAACCAAACTCTTCCCCCTTACTCTTCACTTCTCTCACACTTTTTAAAAACCCTAACCCCTCAACATTCCATCACCAACATATCTCCGATATTTCTCCCCTCCAAAAATGTTTTCTATCCAACTTCATTGGTCTGTATGCAAATATTAAAACATTTTTGTCTCATAAGCAACATCTCAGAGGAGTAATGGACTAAAACAAACACAATAATATGATTCTAATTAAAGATCACATAAAGTTGTTAAACCTTTTTTCCACCCAACTTTTTAGAACCTTTTATGATAAATTCCATTGATCCTTGCGCGTACTTTTTAATGTTTAGGTGCCGAAATAGCGATCCTTTTGCGTACATTAGAAATACACAAAGGAATAAAGCGACTTAAAGTGAATACAATATTATAAATTTAATCAATACTTTAAAGTTAAAATCTTTTTTGTACAATTTAATCCATCCTAACGCATACTTTATAAACTCTATAACCCTTTACTAACTATTATCAGCTTAGATGAGGGAGGAGCCTAGCATCACCTTTAATTCTAGATTCACGCTATGAGTTCCGAGTGTGGTAAGGTCGGTGTGGGGGAAAGGTGAGCCATAGTGTGGAGTTAGAGAGGTTAGTGCCGTGGGGAAGTGGTAACTGTGTAATTAGGCGGGAGGTGAGGTTTGGCTGGGGTGTTGCCTATGGTTGGGGATGGAGGGGGTACCCTTATAAGTAATGACTTAGGCAGTCCGGGATATTGTTCAGTCTTATTTATTGTAATTTTTTTTTAAATATAACCATAGTTCTTTCGGGCGAAAGGATATATAAACGTATTTTATATTTCAATGGGATTAAATCTACTTTTATGGAAATGCAGGTCAAGGGGTTTGATTAGAGTGAGATTTTTTAGTCGGGGTTTGATTCTTGTATTACGACACCTGTTAGCAGTAGGTTTTACTATTTAGTTTATTGGCTGAAGAGCATCAATTAAGTGAAACATACTAGTATGTGTAACTATATAACTAAATACGTACACCTTTTTATGCACCTGAGATTAGACTGCAAGAACCTTTACATTTGTATTATGTTGGGCTCACAAGCAATTTAGGAAAGGAGGGGAATGAGGTAAAGGTTGTACGGCAGTGGAATAGTGGAAGGTGGTTGGATTTGTGTGAAGGACTTGGGGTTAATAATTGGTGTTATGGGGTGGTTGGTGGGAGGGAAAAGTGTAAAATAGGTTGAGAGGGAGGTGATTAAGAGATGTTTGTAAGGTGGATGGTAGGGGAGAGGGGGTGAAAATGACAACCATTTTGTTGAACCAGAAGTATCTAGTATATTTTATAAATTACTTACAATTAGCCTCAAACGAGTTTTCTACAGAAAAAATTAACCTAATATACTTTGACATTTAAACCATTTCTCAGATATCCACTTATGGTTGATTAGTTTGTGATAAATGTTGATTTATTGAAACTCAATCATATGTTAACTAGCCTTGATTTGGGGAATAGAGTAAACATTTTTAAAAACAAAACAAATAAACGGTCCATAGTAGACACGTAACATCTAAATAGTAAATGAGAACAAGACAAATTTAAACGTTTTTACTTTAGACCCAGGAACAGATATAAATTCAAGATCTAATCATTTGGGCTAAGGAGGCACATACAAATTAAAGATTAATATTATAGTCTCTAGACTCTAGAGCTTGTTGGTGACCAGAAGATCTGAACTCTAATCCTGGTCCGTTTTACGTGGAGTTATTTTGCCCAAACCATTTTTAACCCTTTCTCCAACAATTGAGTCAACATTTAATCTGAAAACAACCTTCCTATTCCTTCCTTACCCTATTAGTGTAATTGTATGTTGTTAAATTGAGTGGTGCAAAATATGAAATAAGGTATTTATATTTGTTGTTGTTCAATACAGGGAGACTCTGGCGGTCCACTTTTTACGAAGGAAGGTGACAAAGTGAAGCAAATTGGGATAGCTTCGTGGGCTGATTCATTTGGAAATCAAGCTTTTCCGACGATTTATACGAAAGTGTCACAGTACAGGCTTTGGATTTTCCTCAAAACTAATATTTAAATTTACCAGTATACTAATGTTTTATATAGAGATATAAAAGATTTGTTTAAATAGTATAAATGTTTTAAACTTTTATTGAAAACAATTTATTCCCCTTACTAGAAAATAATATATCAAGCATAACTTACAAATTTAAAGAATGAAGTAGTATCGAAAGAGACAAAGATTGCAGTATATAAAAGTTTGCTAGTACCATTGTTTTATGGATGTGAAGCGTTGGCTTATCAGAAGAAACACAAGAGCAAGGTGAATGCGGTTGAAATGAGATATATAAGTAATGGAAGTGGAAAAATAATTATCGACAATCAGCAGTAATGAATGAGTTCTGAAGGAGTGTGGCTTTAAAGGGAATTCAATAGGTCAATGTCTAATAATTGTGATACGTTGGTTTGTTGTTGAGAGAAAGATTGTTGATAAATTGTGTTCATTTTATATAGGCAGGAATAGACCATGTAAGACGTGGCTAAATGTTTTAACGAATGTATGAAAAAGAGAAACCTTAAACGTTTTAACAATAGATGATCATGTATGACTTGGTGTGTGGATGTTGTTGAAGCAAGGGGATTATTCAAGAATAGGGAGTTAGTGTGGATAAAGTTAGTGAGGATAGATTATTCAAGGTTTTTAAAGTATAAGTTTGGTTTGTTCCTTATAGCAGCCTGCAGTCAGTTTTTCCCGAGCACGCAGCACTGCTGCGACGTCAGTTCGTGATCTGCACCTAACTTAAGGCCAGTTTACATTGGTCGAGTAGCCGGGAGAGTAACCGGAGCTAGTAGGGAAAAGCAAGCTACTTGCCCTGTGTAAACGGCTGAACTAGTATTGGGAGGAGTATTTTGTTGAGTAAACGGGGACAGGCAAGGGTATAGTCAAGCACAGAGTGTTGGAGAGGATGCGCATGCAGTGCCCGATTTGGTGTTCTTCTGTTGTGGTGCTACTGGAGTCAGCCACATTCTGTATTCTTGAGAATTTTCCAAGGCCAATTCCTTCAATAGGATAGCAGATGCCCAATGAATTTCTCTTATACTTATTCACTCTTGTACCCATTTTCGTTTGTTTCTGGTCACTTATTCTTGAATTGTTTTACTTATTCACAAACTAAAACTGGTACAAAGCGTTTGACACATTTTTTCCCATCTTGACGACGATGACGATGGTGCACAAATGGATTCATCCTGCTCGCTCTCTACAAGACAACTGAGTTTAGAGTGTGTAAACGGCTACTTAACGTTGCTGACGCCATTAAAGTGGCTCGTCAAGCCACTTGCTCACTCGACTTACCTCACTACTTACCCCTCGTGAACGAGCCTTAACGCTGGATTGCTTCAGTTCAGTAGCTACACGTGATCGTGCGGTATCAAACTCGTTATTAATTTCTAATTTACCTCAAGTATTTTGCCAAATTCACTGTGAATAGGAATTGTTTGTGTGTTCATTGTAACTTTAATGATTAGTTATGCGTGATCCATGAAGTGTTATAAAATGAATTGAAGCGCTACTAGAAAACAACGGGAAATAATTGTAACATTATGTGCAATAAATAATATCAATCAGATAACTTTTAATTCTTTGAGATTATTTAACAACTCGTCTTACTACCCGTTCGGTTTATGCGCTTAAGTACTAATTACACTAATGGATTCGGAATTGGGAAAGTTAAATTTAGAGTACCTGAACAAGCATTTACGTCGAGGAAGAGTGGAAAACCATTTAGAAAAAACCACCCACAGTTTACTCCAACAAGATTCAAACCTCTATTTCCCTGTCCTTGCCAGTCTGGCTCAACACGAAACCAGCGCGTTGGCTAACTATTCCACCGAGGCGGGTATCAGCTAGCTTAGGGTCCTGATGTTATATACCACTACTTCCCTAAATATGGTAGTGTACGACTAAGATGGATTCATTTTGGTAAACGTAATAGAAAATGGGATCCTGATTTGTGTTTTATTTACTCAGAATTTTTTTTATCAGATGATTATGAACGTGACCTTCAGCCCAAACTGCTGAACTTTCTTAAGACAAACAAATTAAAATCGTCGGCTGTTTCCTCCCTTAAACTAAGCTTAGGACCTCCTTGTCTTGTCTCCAAAAATGTTATCCAAGGGGAAAATACTACCCGTGAAGCTAGGCATGAAAATATATTGAAGAAACAAATAGTAAGTGATATACTATTTTTATAAATATGCAGAGAAAGGAAACCAAAGAATAGGATATAGTTAATTTTGTATTTAAAAACCTAAGTGACAAAACAAGTAAAACCAATGGGAATAAGACTGAAATGATTAAAAATAATCTTGAATTAAAAAAGGAAAACAAAATATTGAAATACAAACTAGAGAAACAACAAAGTGAGTTTAAACGAAAATATCTTGAAGTCCGTGGGCTCAGGAGCAAACTTAGTTCTCTGAAAAGATCCAAAGTCCTAAATTCGTTGAAGAATCAAAATTCGAGAAGAACTAGGTAATGTTTTTACAAATAATCAGTTGGATGTATTGCTTTGGAATAATCTCAAAGTTCATTGGACAAAAGGAAGAAATTGTTGTTGCCTTGACTCTGTGATATTTTGATAAAACGAATGTATGTGTGTTTACAAAAAAATCACTATCCACTAATAGGTTTGTCGATTTTTAAAAAGTGGGCCTTTATCCTTGGTATCCGTCAAGGATTTCTAAAAGACGTGATGCGTGTACTGAAGATAGCCGGGGAAAATAAAGAAACACATGAAAAAGTTGCAGTAATTCCTCAATATGACGAAATGAAGATAAATAAGGATACGAGTACTATCCAAGGTTTGATAAAATTCTAGATCCTTACAAACAAATGCAAGGACTTTTTCCCAACTAGAAGAAACCCATATTTATGAACATTGACTTCAAAATCATATCTGAAATATTGACTAGTGCTATTATAAAACTTGTTCATTAATGATAACACAAAATTCCGTTATACTCTGTAATAGGCAAGTCTGGATGTTATTATCACGCTAAATTATAATTTCATATATAAAATAACAATTATGGTTTTATCTAGTATGAGTGATAACGTGAGTAAGAAAAACAGCTTAGAGTATCCACAGACCTATTTTGCTCTTATTTCTTGGTGCGCAGAATTGAGTGATCGTACTGCTGAATTAATAATATTAATAAAAAACCGACGGTCGTACGAAAAAAAATGTTTATTAAAAGGATAACTTCAGTCTATTATCTAAAACTTTCCCAATGATGAAAACTTCCTGGCCAAAAGATTTCCTCGCATAGTACTTTTCTCAGATCGTACAGTTTCTATATATTGTTTTTTGATGTATAAATAATATTATCGCATTCTTAAAATAAAATAAGGAATCGATTGTTATAATCGTCAAATTTTTCTGAATAGTTACCATTTATATATAACACTATATTTGAGGTATTTTACATCTATGTAGGGCAATGTATTTAAACCAACTACACTAAGATTTTTAAGAAGGAAGGTGACAGAGTGAAGAAAATTGATGTAGTTTCCTGGTGTGGCTATTTTGGACAAAAATCTTTTCTGACGATTTATACGAAAGTTTCACAGTAGATGCTTTGGATTTTCCTCAAAAATAATATTTAAATTTACCAGTATACTAATACTTTAAATATATTTATAGCATAGTAGTTTAAGTATTATAAATGTGTCGTCACCCCGGTTGCTGAGTGTAGGAGTAACTCCTCAACGTCCACGTAGGATGGCTAGAGCAGTTCGGTCAGCTTACGGATGACCCCATGTTTCTTCTTGGCCGCATGTATATTTTCCCATTCCAGGCGTTGGCCTCTGGGGTCCTTATTGCTAGTATAGGGGAGTGATGAGGGGGCGAATTGGTAGGATTGGATGGGTTGGATGTTATAACTAGGTCTTGGAGAGAACAGGAGGGACAGGCAACCTGAGTGGTGGAAGAAGTCGAGGTACTATCTGGTGGTGGTAGTGACGTTAAGAGATAAGGGGGAGTCGTGTAGTCCACGTTGTCGTGGAGTGGTGAAGGACAAAGGGGATCCTGGTGGGAAGGAAAGGGGAGTAGGGTTTATTAGGGTGGGAAAAGTGAGAGAGGTGGCTAGCCTAGGTCGTTCTGGAGTCCGGCTAGGGCCTGCAAAGTGGTAGTGAAATACCCAGGGTGTTGGTTAGTAGTGGTTTTGGGTTGGAGAGGTAGGCTGGAATGGCCTCTCTTCTTCTGCCCGGTAAGTTGGGTGTAAACCTTCGGGGGCTGGGTAGAGCTCCATGAAGAGGGTAATGAAGTGAGGGTAAAGGGAAGGAGCTCGGTGAAGAGTCGCAGGGAGTGGTGTGAAGCTGTAGTAGGGGGAGAGTGTATAAGAGCTCAGCGTAGAGTCGTGGTGAACGTTGCGGAACTGGAGTAGGGGGAAGGGGACAGTGAGGCTCGGCGAAGAGTCGCGGTGAGCGGTAAGCAGATGGAGCAGGGGGAAGGGAAAACAAAGGCTCCACTAAGAGTCTCTAATTTACTAGAATAAAGGGAGAATAGGAGTTTCTGACGTTAGTTCAAAAGGTAATAAACACACTGGCGTAGTAGACACCTATTTATTCCCAGAAGGGGACGTTGCCAGTGAGGATCTGAGGCAGCGATTCTCCTTGTCACTCTCTTTTATTCAAGCCCATCGGATCTTTTTGGGGAGTCTTGGCCCTAGCCGTGTGAATCCCTAGCAGGCAGCAAGGCTAGGGAGGGCGGTTGGCACAGGGTGACTGGCCACTAATAAGGGGTGGTGTTGGTGGAGAGGGCCAGACCTTGCCGACTGGCTACGAGACTGTCGGTAAACCAACAGGGGTCGAGGGGGTGTATTGTGGGGTGAAGAGAGCAACGAGCTCTAGGAGAGCAAGATGTAATATAGAAAGTTAACAAAGGAGGGGTAACAAATGTCTTAAGAATTTATTGAAAACAGTTTATTCAACTTACTAGACAATAATATAGTTAGCCTAGTTTATAGGTTTATATAAAATAAAGTTCAGAATAGACACTTCAGAATTATCTATTGACATAAGATATTTTTCAGCGTCCACTAAAATAGCTGATCACTAGAAAGGTAGCTACTAATCTACTTACTATCTTTAGACAACGAGTCAAATATACATCCAAGGACCAAGAGGTATATCAGCTTAAAACCAAGCCTCCTCAAATGGCGTTACGTGACTTCCAAAACCTGGGGGCCACCAAAAGTAGAACGTTACAGTAGCTTAGTTTGTGAATGCCCTGAGAATGTTATTTATCCACGATATCTCATTTAAGTCTTGGTTTGCGATCAGTAAAGAAACCATAAATATTAAGTTATATCCTCTTTTAAGTAATGTTGAAATATACATTGTGATGGGATCCTAATACAGATACTTAGTTAGGTTATTTCAAAATTATCTTACTACCATTTCTACTTTAGTTGTAATTGATTGACTTATAAGTCTGAACTAGATTTATTGAAAGTTCTGTAGACATTATCAATGTAAATAATAGTTCTTACTATTTATCGATTTATATTTTATCACTAGATCAGGCTATACTCATTTTTTCAAAAATCATTAATTTGCTAATAACGAGATAGATTGTATTTAAAGCAAGTGTACTGGCATTTTCGTTGAGGGGGAGGGGAAAAACCTAGAAAATAACACCCTCAATACACCTTAATGGGACTCGAAATTGGACCATTCCAGTCTATTGTGATAGTGATGACTTAAAGAGAGCATTTAAGCTCTAGTTTAAACATTGAATATTCAAGCATTGGTTATTATGTGGAGTGTTTAAATTCATTTTCTGTAGTTTTGCTTATGACTAAAATAACATTAGAACATCAGTTTAATTAGTAAAAATAATCTTATGAGTTGTATAAAGTTATAAATAATATTTTTTAGAAAGTGATGCTAGCCTTGTAAATTTACTGTTATCAGACCCAAAACAAAGTATTAGCATAATACAAAATGGTTTATTATTTTAAACAATAAATAATACAGAGTAGGGATATGAAGTGATATTTTCACTATTTAAAGATATATAAAATACGTAAAACTAGATATAAAAATATATTCGTTTTTATTAGCTATCCTCAAAATATCGACTAACTATAAACCCACTATTAGTCCAACAGGTATGCTACCAGGAATACACGATAGCACATTTTTTAATAAAATAAGGGCTATCATGTTTTTGACCTGACTTTCTCATATAAGATACAACTTTCCTTCTTCACACTTCATAAATATACATTTCGGGTTTATAAATACAAAATATCATAAGATGATAATTACTTGAAATTTTTTTCTATTCGATCTTGAAAATTCCAGAACTTCCCAGAAATTAAATAGCCTCTCGCCCCATTGTTTAAACTAACATTAAATATCAATATAGTTTTTGAAAGGAAAGCTCCTAATAAGATATTCTCTACATCAATGTGTAGCATATCAATTATGTAAAATTGATATCTACACCACAGGCCTACATAAAAATACTAAATTATGATAATTATTATAGCAGAATCCAAATGAGAGAATTAAAATTGACATATTTAGGATTAATATGCTTCAACACCTACTTTCCATGATTGGATGGGATTGGATACAGTCACCATGCTTCCGAGAAGAAAATACTATAAGTGTGTAAAATAACACTCACAAAACGATTCCTTATAAAAAAATACGGTAGCTGAATCCGAAGATGATAATTAAAACCGATTTATTTAGTAATAATATCCTTCAAGACTTACTTACCTTAAGAGGATGGGCTCTGATACAATCGGCATGCTTCAAATTAATTACGACGAGTATGGCGGGGGCATCAGCATAGCAACTCTCACACGTCCTCACTACATCACCCAATAGTTGAGATGAACGGGACCGGCTTGGGATCGAAGTCACGAACCTAGAGAGCTGCTGCTCTTGATTCATTCCTTGGTACGTATGTCCTTTCCTTCCAACCCTTTCTTTCTTTTCCGTCTCTCCCATTACCTGTGGTTTACGCCTTATTCTTTTTATTCCTGTTTGGTCAGAGAAATCGTATATAATGAGTGCCGCTCAGATTCACTTATTGTATTTAACCACATAGTCTAATCGAAGAAGGAAACGCCGCTCTATCACCTAAAGAAGTACCAGCTCGCCATTAAGTTTAGATCGTGGGTCTCACCACGTCTTCGAGGGAAATCCTCTTCGATCTTCTAAGTATCAAGGCGTTATTAATAAGTCCATCAGACTTATGGGTCTAGTCTAAAAGACTAGAGTTTGATTTCCTGTCCTTCAGATTTAGTTTATATAGACGAGGAGACTATAATGTTTATCTAGATTTCCTATTTCAGTTAAAGTTACTAGATTTTGGTTTTGTGTCCTTCTGAATTAGTTGGTGTAGTCAAAGTGTCTCTGCTGTTTACTCAAGTCCTTTAGACTTCTTATATTAGCTCAAGGGACTAATTTTTACCCTATGACCATATGAAATAGCATAAATATAGGAGCCTTGAGCTCCAGAGGTAATAAGGACTTAG